>MU390367.1:0-90050 GCA_022578715.1 Nemania sp. FL0916 | reverse complement strand
ATAAATTTTATTATTATATAAATAAAACGTTATTATAATAAAAAATATTATATATTTAAATTTAAATTAAATAATAAAATATTATTAAATTTATACGATAAATATACGTTTCCCGGTAAATTATTTAAAAAGTATTTTTAATAAAAAATTAATTTTTAAATTATAAAAAAAAAATAAAACGATCTCGTATATAAACTCGATTTCTTTTAAACATTATATAATTAATTTAATAGTTTTAATAATATATTTAAAACTTATACGTAATATAAAAAACTTTTTCGGTTGTATTATTTTTTTGTTAAAGTTAATTAAAACTAATTAATATTCCGATTATAATAATATTAATAAAAAAATCTACAAAATAAAAATCGTGTTATAATATTAACTTAATTATAAAAAAATAAATTCGATTATTTAATTAAATAAAAAAGTTAAAATTATAAATATAATTATTAATATTTTAAATAATAATTACGTTATTTTAAAAAATTAATTAAAAAATATTAATAATATTATAAATTATAATTATAAATTTTTTTAATTAAAACTATTATTATATTAATTATTAAAATTTTAACTTTAAAAATAATAATTACGACCTCGGTTAAATTAATAATTATTAAATTAATAAACGTAATTATTAACAAGTTAAATTAAAAAAAATAATAAAACGTAAAAATAATATTAAAACAGCGTAATAAGTTTTATAAAACAAAAAAAAATAAAAAAAATTAATAAACTTATTATATAATAAATCGTTAAAAATAACGAAAGTTTTATTATATTCGAGTAGTTTATTATAAACTATTAAAAAGTTTAATAATTATAATTATAAATTAAATACGTATTTTATATAAATAAACTAATTAAATTGAATAAAAAACGGAACTTTATACTTTTTATAAAATAATAAGAGATAAATTAACTTATTTAGTTTATAAAGCTCCGATTTTTTTAATTTATATTTTTTTTTATTATTTTATTTATTATAAATTTTATATTTATAACAGCATTTATTATAAAAATAATTTGTTTTAATATTTATATAATTTAAATAATATTATTATAGTTTAATTTTTATTAATTATTTTTTTAATAATAGTTATTTAGTTTTTTATTTTAATTATTATAACGTTTTATATAAACTTTTTATAATTATAAATAAAAATTTTCGTATTATTTTTATTCGAAATATAATTAATCGTTAAATTAAATATTTTTATTAATTACGTGTTAAATTTCGTGTTTTATTTTATTAATTATAACGTTTATAATAATATATATTCGATTTTTAAACGAGCGTTTTATAATTATTTAATATTAAAATCCGGTTATAATAAAAACGTTTTATTTTTTATTGTTTTTTTAAATTAATTATTATTATATTCGTTGTTAAAATTAATTATATCGTTTCGTGTTAATTTGTTAAAATTGTTGCGGTTATTATCCGATTATTTAATAATTTACGATTTATTATTTTTTAATCGTCTGTTTATCGTGTTACGATTTTTAAATATAAAAATAAAAAAATATAAAAAGTTTAATATAATAATTCGTAATAATTTCGTAAAATAATCAACGGATTTTAAAAAATAATATATTTAAATTATTTTTATTTAAAAATTAATTATATAATAAGTTCGTAAGTATATATTATATAATTAAGTTTTATTTAATTAATAGTTAATAATATTATAAATTATAATTAATAATATTATAAGTTGTAAAACTTTTGTTTTTTTAACTTATTTTTTTATATTTTTATTTATAATATTAAAACGTTATATAGTTTTTTTAATATTAATTTAACGAAATAATTTTCGAATTTAATTATAACGGGCGCGTAATTTACGTAACTTATAATTATAAATAATAATAATATTTTAATTATTTATAATTTACGTTTAAAAACGGGCGTATAAATATAAACGCGTAAAAATGTTTTATAAAATTAAAACGTAATTTTTTTATTATTTTTTTTTCGGAATATTATTTTAACATTATTTATTATATTAATAAAATTTTAATTAAATATTATATATTTTTTTATAATTTAATAAAAGTTAAATATAATTATAAAGTTATTTTTTAAAAAAATAAAACTTGTATATATTATATAAAAATATATAAAATATTTAAAATAATTTAAAATATATAAACAGTTTAATAACTTTTTAAAAACTTAAATTTTTTTTAATCGAAAATTTATAAGTTATTTTAAAACTACGAATAGTTTTATAATATTATAAGTTTTATAATAAAACCGAGTTTTAATATATAATTAAATTAAAATAAAATTAAATCGAGTTTTAAATTTTATATAAATTAATATATAATATATTAAAACGGATAAAACTTTTAAAAAAAACGAAAAAACTTTAATTAAGTATTAAATTAATTATATAAATCAAAAAACAGATTATTATTTAAAAACGTGGTTGTTTTGTTATACTATTTACAAATTCTAGGCTGCTGTGGAGGGGCAATAATTGTGTTTCCGGAGACTTACTATACCCCACTGTACAGTACTAGATACAGTACTAAGGCATACATCTATATGAATTGAACTAGATATTTGCCCAACCTCGCTCTTTTGACTTCGCCAGACCTCATCAGATCTCGTCAGACCTCGTCTTTGGCCTCGGTACTCCGTAGATATTTGTAAATTGGCGGAAACCAGTCCATTATGGCAAAAGCAGTACCTAACATTCGCCTCTTGACCCACCCTCCGCACCCCACCCTCCGCACCCCTGTCATTCAAGTCAACCTACCTACTGTTTTCTGTACATAATGTATTAATTGAATCTACCTACATGCTATGTACCGACGCATATGTAGATACAACCGTGCTAAAAATTAGAGAAATAAAAATATAGCTAGATATACAGATCAGCAAATCTTATTGTGTAGATTCCTACGTTGATATGGGAATTCACTCTCATGGCAGCATTATCGCTAGGCAAGTAATTAGTGTCCGCCAACGCTGCTACTTAGCGCTGTTGGCGTGTTCTTCTGCATCCTGCCGCCCGCGATCCCATCGATGAGATACATACCCAAAATGGTTGTTCTACTCCCAAGTGTTTTCAATTCCCGGCATTTCCTTGCTTGCTAAGGCGTAGTAGTCTGGCTGGCGCTGCCCAAAGGTTGCACAGGGCACCTCGTACCCTGGTCTCGCCTGTTGAAAACGGGCTCCCTCTGTCGAGCCGACTTCGAGAAATCCGAGCTGTTCCCGAGTCTCCGAATACCCTTTAGTTGTGACAACGGCACTGAGCTACAGCGCTGGGTGCTCGTCGGAAGTTGGCGCGTCTGGCTCCGGGTATGGCACAGGGAACTAGGATAGGGCTGGGATAATGATCTAGTATTTCTTATTGTGCTTGCCTGGTATGAGTTGTGCCCCGTTTTATTTTGCCCTCTATCTATGAATTTGCTCCCTGATCAGGTTATGAGCAATCGACATTCTATACCTTCCTCATTCAAGAAGCCTTAGCCTTGAGCGCATCAAGTAGTTTAGCTGGAGGCTCTTGCCGATAACCTCTAGGGTTATTTGATACCCAGCGCCAAAGGTCTTCGCAAGCCTTCTCCATCGTGAGCTCCGTCTTCCAATTGAGCTCCTGGTTTGCTCTCGTTGGGTTGGCAGTGAGATCTAACACGTCGCCCTGTCTTCGTGGGACAACGTCGTACGGCAGGTCGCGGCCCACGACAGCACTGAAAGCCTTGATCATCTCAAATACCGTGCTTCCACGGCCGGAGCCTAGGTTCCATGCTTTGACACCTGGCTTATGCTCTCGCAGGTTGTTCAGGGCGACGAGATGGCCGCGGGCAAGATCGACGACGTGAATGTAGTCTCGAATTGCCGTTCCGTCACGAGAAGGGTAATCTGATTCATGTCAGTGCCCGATTATACCATCGTGCAGGGATCGCAGAACTTACCATCGCCGAAAACCAGAAGTTTAGGCCGCTCGCCAGTAGCCACTTTGCCAAGTAGCGGGAGTAGGTTGAAAGGTATTCCCTGGGGATCTTCTCCCATTATGCCACTAGGATGCGCGCCGCAGGGGTTGAAGTAACGAAGGTTGGCACCGTTCCATTGTTCGAAAGGCTTTCCAGCCTTTTTGGCGTTTTGACGCTCAGCGGAAATGAAATCCTCAATTACACTTTCGACAGTGGACTTTGTCCTCCCGTAGGTATTTGTTGGTCCTATCGGGCAGTGCTCGGGGATGGGGATCATGTTTTCAAAACGAGTAGCGTCGCCATAGACCGTGGCGGAGGATGAGAAGACAATGTTGGTAACGTTGTGCTTCTGCATACACCGAAGGAGAGAGATGGTGCCGCCCACGTTCACGCGATAGTATTCGAGCGGGATCTCGCCGGACTCCCCTACGGCCTAAACCAATGTCTGGTCAGATGGGTGAATTTGCGTTGCTATGGAAGCGGCGAAGGTGGCTTGCCTTGAGAGCCGCGAAGTGGATAACGCTGTCGATGGCCGGATGAGCGGCGAATACTTTGTCCAACTCGTCTTCGTTGGTCAGGTCAACCTTGTGAAACGCAGGTCGCTTGCCGCAGATAAGCTCGATGCGGTGGAGGGCGACTTCGGACGAGTTGTAGAGATTGTCAACGATGACAACATCGTAGCCAGCTTCCAGCAGGGCCAGCGATGTGAAAGAGCCAATGTAGCCCGTGCCACTGCCCAATCCACTTGTTAGCCAATGTGTTGATTGTCCGAGAGGGCAAAGAGATGTCCGTGTAGAGCGAAGACGCAGCCACGAGTTCACGGCCGAGCTAACGAATCGCCTCGTGCATGTGTATACAATAATATAGATATGCTTTGAAAAGGATGGCGGAGACTGACCCAGTGACGAGGATAGTTCCGACGGGCATTGTGGCTGGCTAGATGCAAAATATAGTTTGGATTAGAGCAAGTTTGTGGTTTTGCTGGTGTCCAATGCGTGAAATGCTATATGGGTACGGTAAAATAGATGTCGATGTGAACAGAAATGTAGGATAACCTCTAGTAATGGCATCAACGCCACGGATTTGTTGGCGTCAGGGGAATTATTTGAAGCATAATTTGCGGGGCTTCAGTAGGTGTCTGCCCCTCTGTGCTTCAATTTTTACCCCTCCTTTCAACTTTCAGGGCATCTTGACCGCCAACTCGATAGGAGGTGGATACCGTAGCTACATGTAGCTACCCCTGTGTGTCACCCACATGAGCTCTTGATTGGCTAACATCTCGTTCCTGCAACCAGCACGTATCTTCTGTTGAAAAATTCTTACGTTACTCCAACCATCCACTTCCGAGCCTCTTTTAGTTGGTTCGGCCTAATGTATCAATTAAAGAACAATGCTTGGAAGGAGGATGAGAACCCCGCTGAAGCCGCATGACACTACCTTAAGAGCAGGGGAAGTATGGACAGCAAAGGTAGGTACCTATGTGCATACAGTACATATGTACAGTATCTATAGTACTGACTAACTGTGCGTCGTATCGATAAGACTATGCATCAATTACAGTACCCCTGCCACATGAGCTAACCAGCAAAAACCACTAGCACTGTTAACCTGAATTGAACTTAACTCCCAATTAACAGCTCTCTGGATATGGACACACCGTCGTCACTCTACCAAATGAATAGATAGGTACATAAATATCTGCAGTCCGTACATCCTTACTTCCTCCGCCCTGCTCGGTAAACTACGGCCCGCGTAGTAGGTATTATCCCTTTGAGTGCCATTTCCGCACCGCGACTTTTAAACCTGGTAAAACAATGTATATACGTAGCCAGAATTTACCTAATCCGGGTGTACTTAAGCAGTATACGCTAATATGATTGGGCGCATTTCCCTACCTTTTAAACGTGCTACGCCCCGTTTTTCCACTTTTAAAGTCGCGGTGCGGTGGAAATGGCACTCAAAGGGATAGGTAATCCAACCTTGAAGAGACTATCTACAACCAGTGATCCAATGGCCAATCTACCCAACATTCGAAGCTTTCTGATTCTTGAATCCCAAAGATTTTTTTTTTATTAACTGGTCATTGATTTGTACCGTGACGCTCTTATTTGAAGACTTTATGCAGCTGCGAAGAAAACACATCCCTACCGTCGAGGATAGGTAGGTACTCGAGCCACGAATTACGAACGGGGCGAGGCATTATTACCTGTGCGGTATCTACCTACACTAAGCCAAAGTACGCTGTCATCTATTAGGTATGTACATAGGTACGGAGGCGCTGATGAATTGTTTTAAAACGTTATGCCTGATTCTGAGCAGCAGCTCTGTAATACCTCTAGTACATGTATGCGACTCGTGCCAAGTCTACTAGAAGCAGTAAGTTTGGTAGGTACCTACATACATATGTAGGTTAGGTAAGTTTGCAGGCAAGTACGAACTACGGTACCTAATCAATCTGGCGGCTTAAGGCTCGGCAGCCCCACATCACACGTGAAGACGCGCCAAGGTACGTATGTACATTACACACCTCGCGAGTACGACAGGCTTCAACAAGGGATTATACCTAGGAAAGGTTTGATTGATATCCTGAGACATAGACGCATTCGACATTCCCGGAACTCTTTGACCTCGCCCACCAGCTCGGACAAAGACCTGCACGTATACCACCAGACCAGACTCGGAAACGGACAATCTCGCCAGAGTCGCACGTCTATTTCGAGCCACCATTGATCGGCTTTGTGTACTTTCTACCGGACGCGGGGTCTCGCCGACATTGTTAATAGCCCATCCTCTGCCCATGCCCATTTTGACCGAGGCGCTGTCATATGCGAAACTGGATGCTTGCAGTGCCGGATGTGCTCTTAATCCCCCTTACCATCGGCTTGCCGCCCCAAACCATCCATCTGCCCATCCGTCCATCTGTAAGCCATCTCGAATTGTCGACCCGACTTTCGTCTTTGCCTTTACGGTACGAGCTTTATCTAAATCTTTCTTCCACTTTACGTGCGCGCCAGCTTGAATTACGGATCAGGCCTTTCGTTTATCTGTGGTTTCCGCGCCGATTCCGTGTTCTCTTCACAGGTCTCGGTGAAGTCTGAACATATGGTACGATCTCACCTTCATCCACTGAGCTAGACGTTGCTGGGTAGGTATGCAATAATCTCCCATGGTCTGAGTCATCTGTACTACGGAAGGCTGGCGGCGATAACGGCAGTGAATTATTTCCCCCTTTGGACCCATGGCTCGATGCATTGAAGATTCGCTGACGGACAACTCTTAGACACAAATGATCGTATTCTGGGCAGATTAAGGCTCTAGTAGGAAGTTTACGCATTCGTCATGCCACCAAAGAGAAGGGACAATCCTTTCATGCTCGACCCCAATCCGGATCTACCTGGCTTAGCTCCCACTCACGACGGATCTTATGGCATCAATACGCTCATTAACTCATCCCCAAGGAGGGGTCGGAATGCTACCGCGGGAGTAGTCCGAGAACAGGACGACGACGAAAATTGGCTTCGGGGCATGCAGGGCAAGATCGGCCGGAGATTTGGCATGAATAGCAACCTGAAGAGAACCGTCGATCAAAATTATCAACAACTTCTGAGAGAACATCGAGGACAAACTACTCAAAACGCTTCGCAGATGGCAGCCGGGAACCCTCCAGCCCCTCCTGGTCCTCCTGGCCCGTCTGGAGCAACTGGTACGTCTGGCCCTCCCGGCCTCTCTGGAGCAACCGGTACATCCGGTCTCCCTGGCCCAGCTGCTCCGACATCTGGTCTCCCTGGCCCGGCTGCTCCAACATCTGGTCCTCCTGGTCTCTCCGGAGCAACCGGTACAACTGGTCCTCCCGGCCTCTCTGGAGCAGCCGGTACATCTGGTCCTCCTGGTCTCTCCGGAGCAACCGGTACAACTGGTCCTCCCGGCCTCTCTGGAGCAGCCGGTACATCTGGCCTCCCTGGCCCAGCTGCTCCGACATCCGGTCTCCCTGGCCCAGCTGCTCCGACATCTGGTCTCCCTGGCCCGGCTGCTCCAACATCTGCTCCTCCTGGTCTCTCCGGAGCAACTGGTACGTCTGGCCCCCCTGGCCTCTCTGGAGCAACCGGTACGTCTGGTCCCCCTGGCCCGGCTGCTCCAACATCTGTTCCTCCTGACCTCTCTGGAACAGGCGGCACGTCTGGTCCACCTGGCCCCTCTGGAGCAACCGGTTCGTCTGGTCCGCCTGGTCCGCCTGGTCCTCCTGGCCCTCGATCTTCTGGATCTTCTAGCTCTTCTAGCTCTTCTAGCTCTTCTAGCTCTTCTAGCACTTCTGGATCCTCTAGATCCTCCGGAGCTCCTCTTAATCTCGGATCTCCCGGAACATCTCTCGGGTCTCCTCCTCCTTATCCGTCTCCTCCTTCTTATCCGTCTCCTACCCCTCCTCCCCCTTATCCCAATTCTTCCAGCTCCAGCTCCAGCTCCAGCTCCAGCTCCAGCTCCAGCGCCCGCTCCAATCCGTCGTGGTCGTCGTCCTCAGGCTCGTCCTCTAGTTCTGGACCGCCTCCGTATGATGGCCCACCTATACCTGGACCCATCCCGTTTGTTCCTAATTACGACCCAAACAATAAACCGTTTGGAGAAACAAACGACCCGCAGCCTTTACCCCCGTACAGACGCGTACAATTCTCTCCAGGCAACTTTGGACTCGATATCAAAGGGCTCATACCGCCACTAGATGATGCTGTGTCAATTGGATTGCCGAGTGGACAGGGCTCGGCTCTACCATTGACACCTAGGCCGAGGCGCTATAACTACGAGGGTGGAGTTTTTCGCGGTGCGGCAGTTCAGGGCCCCGGTCAACCTGGAAATGGCGCTCCCCAGCAAGGGCCCGTTGTCCCACCACAAAACCCGCCGGCAGCAGGATCTACTATAGATAGCATTTTTGGGCCGCCCACGGGTCAGCCTAATTTACAACCACAGCCCGGTATAGGACAGGCAGCACCAGGCCAACAGCCTAACTTACAGCCACAGCCTGGTGCAGGCCAACAGCCTATCCCAGGCGGGCAACAAAGTGGAATACCTGCACCAGTCGGACAGGCGGGCAACCTCCCGAATATCGGCCAGCCCGTGAATGCCCCTCCGGCGCCAGGTCCGGCCAATATACCAATGGTACCTCAGAACCCGCCTCAGCAGAATCCGCCCCAGAACCCGCCCCAGAATCCGCCATTGAACCCTCCTCAGAACCCGCCTCAGAACCCTCCTCAGAACCCGCCATTAATCCCGCCATTATTCCCGCCTCAGAACCCTCCTCAGAATCCGCCCCAAAACCCTCCTCAGAATCCACCTCAGAACCCACCCCCGAACCAGCCTCCAAATCAGCCCCCAAATCAGCCTCCAAATCAGCCTCCAAACCCGCCTCCAAACCCGCCTCCAAACCCGCCTCAGAATCCGCCTCAGAACCCACCTCCGAACCAGCCTCCGAATCAGCCTCCGAATCAGCCTCCGAACCAGCCTCCGAACCAACCTCCGAACCCGCCCCCGAACCCGCCTCCGAACCCGCCTCCGAATCCGCCTCCAAATCCGCCCCAGAACCCGCCTCCACAACAAGGGCGATGGAGAGTGCTGTTGTCGAGTTTTCCTGCTAGGCTGTTATTATTGTTCCTCGTAGTGGCAGCGGTCCTCTGGTTTATGCTCCCCAAAATAAACAGGCTCGTCGACCTGGATCTGCGTACAAATCTTACTTCGGCGAGCCTCGGTTTCCCAGTATTGAGTATCGGATCAATTTGGAGAAAAATACCAAACCTATTACCGGGGATTCCGGACTTCCAGGACCATATCTCTCTCAACAGCAGCCCCCATAGCTCCTTCAACTCGCAAGAGTTTCTGTCCAAAGTGAAAGAATGGATGCCGAACACCGTATGGGTGCAAGATGACATGACCGGGGAACTGAAGATTCCGGAAGATTTCTGGCATGCCCTCAAACAACTGATTGAGGAAGATGATAACATCCTCAGTCTAAAAAATTCGGATATCTCTGAGGATCACTGGCGTGCCATCAAATCTCGGATTGAAACCAACGAGGGCTTCAATTCGGGTATCCCGGTAGATGACATAGATGCTTACGTGAAAAAGGCAACAGCCCAGTCTTGGGATTCATGGCTAGCGCAGAACGACCAGTTTATCAAGAAATCCTCAGCAGGAAAAACAGTAACAAAGGACGACTTTCTGAAACTACTCAAACAAGAAGTTGAGGCCTACCAACGCGAAATCCGGCATGAACTCACAGGACTACAGAAACGGACTAAGACTATTTCTGAAAAGTTATCCAAACTGCAGCAAGAAACTAGCCAAGGTAGCCACATGACAAAGGATGAACAGATGAAACATCTGGATGCTATGGTGTCAAAGGCGATTAGTAGAGGGGAGCTTAACGCAATTGCGGAGGGCGTTGTTAAAGGTCACGCAAGTGACGTGCTAGCTAACCAGGTGAATTTTTTCTCACCTGCTATTGGTGCTGCGTTCGATCCTGTTTTGAGTTCTCCAGGATGGAACCGTCCAAAGGATGTTTTCAAATCTCCGGAATATCTTAGCAGGGAAGGCAATAATGTACAGCCAGGGGGCACCGTACTGTACCCTTGGACTTCGGAAGTCGAGTGTTTTTGTGCTGGACCTGACAAAAGAGGGTACGGTCAAGGCACGAATAACGTCTCTGTGCTAATCAGTCGTGACATCATCCCGCAACACCTCGTCGTTGAACACATATTACCTGGAGCTACCCTTGATCCTGGTGCAATGCCGAGAGAAATTGAGGTCTGGGCCTACTTCGTAGAAGTGAACCTTCGAAACGAGCTCCTGGCCTTTTCGGAGATGCAGTTTCCGGATACTCCCGAGGAGCAGGTTTTGAATGACGGGTTCGTGAAGATAGGCCATTTTACCTACGAAAACAGAACATCCGGCGATGGGATACAAGTCTTCAAGCTGAGTAGCGAGCTCACGAGGCTAGGCGCAACCACAAACCAGGTGGTCGTCAGAGCTTTGAACAATTATGGCGCGGACCACACCTGTTTCTACCGGCTGCGATTGTACGGCGATTCTTTAGGGCAAACGTTCGACTCGCCTGTACCTGCTGAGAAACCCAAATTATCGTGGATACCTTGGCGCTAAACCCCTACACGCCGCGGAGGAAAGCCCGATCTTGGTGTATCAAGCTGCGAATGTACCAAGATAGTCGCCTGTGGCAGCGACTCAACAGATGAACTGATGTACTATGAGCCTACTTTGATTTACAGGGCAAGGCGTAAGAAGGGGCGTATTATCTTTGTGGATCGGCTCCTTCGGGGTTGAATGGAGTTCAATGGACACGGCAAACGGACAAGGCAGGCGAAGGGTGACAAGGTCTTATACACACAAAAGTCTGGGGATGTTTTATTCCAGACGTTTGGACTGTACATTATTCATGGTCTTTTCTCGTACGCTTGTTGCATCTTCGTACAGTTGCTTATATTAGATTAGGGGGCCTATCAGCAAATATTCCCCGCAGATTAGTTAGAATTGCAGTATCTGCCAAAATTCGTGAGACTTGTGCGAGACGTATTCTCATGTGATAATATGAACAGTAGCACCAGATGATGAGTCCGACCAGAAATTATAAGGCCTTGTTGATTCAGTTATCTACAAGTAAAAAGGCGGCTAGGACGTGTAGTATAGTATCAATCATCCAATAAGCCTGCTGCAAGCGCCTCGTAATCCTCCAGGGTATCCGGTTCCTCTGTGATCTCAATGACTTTGCCCTTGCCCTTCTTCGCCTTCTTCTTCGTCTTGTTCTCGTCCGCCGAGTCGTCCTCAAACCATTTCTTCGCCTTCTTTCTGGGTCGGCTTTCGTGTTCCTCCTCATCCTCCTCAGCATCACTACCATCGTGTGCCGGCTGGCCAACAGGTAACGAGGCCAAGAGAGCAAGTGGATCTTCGCCTTCATCATCGGGTGTCTCGAGCCGAGGCATAGCGCCCGCAGACGCCAAACCATTCTCCAGCGCTTCGCGCGCCTTGCGCTTCTCTCTCTTCTCCCGCCTCTTCTCCTTGGCCAGCGCCTTGTCGTCGATATCGGCCTCCTTGACCCTTGCCGATTCGCCTTCGACGAATTCCCGCCGTTGGGCCTCGGCGGAGCCGTCGCGTTCGAAGGTCTCTTCGCCTTGTATCCGATACGGATGGTGTGCAATGCCTTCTTCGTCGAATAAGATGCGATCACCCTTGCCTTTGAATTTGAGCATCTGCTTTTTGGATTTTAACATCTTTTCTCTCCTCTTCGAGTCGATGATGAATGGCTCCTCGCCGCCAAGACCGGTTATAACTTTAGTCCCTGTTGGTAGTATCGCTTCACCATCTGCTGCAATATCGAGGTCGTCGCCCTCAATAACCCGTTTTACCGCTAAGAAGTCATCCTCACTATCCTCCGCCGCCTTGTCCGTGGGGTCTCCAACCAGCTTAGAGTAATGATCGGTGAGCACGTCTTGGTTGGTACGCTCAAACATCTTGTCCGTCTTTGTCCGGGCCTTGCGCTTCTTCTTGTCGGAATCAAATTCTGAATCTGAATCGGAGAGAGCGGCACGTGACATGTTCTTCAGCTTCTTAACATCCTCTCCTTTCTCGAATTGTAATATAGGGGCTCCAGGAAGACCTAAACTTGCAGCGTATGCTTCCAAGTCCAAGTCTTTCAACTTGAAAACTTCTTTATCTCGCTGTAGATGTATCGATCTAGCATATGAGATGAATGCTTTGGACGCTAGATACTTTAGAGCAGGGTCTTTGAAGACCATTGACTGGACTGATTCGTCGATGGACTGTTTCTTATTTTCTCGTATATTGACCCTCTTAATAGGAATTTTCTTGGACTCAAGGCGTTTCAAAATTCCCTCTTCTTCACTAGGATCTAAAAACAGAACAGCTTTTCCGTCTTTATTGAAACGGGCGGTCCGGCCAACCCTATGGATGTATGTGTCAACGTCTTCAGGTGCGTCCACCTGAACGACCCAGTCAACCGAGGGAAAATCAACACCTCTAGCAACCACGTCT
Organism: Nemania sp. FL0916; assembly: GCA_022578715.1. NCBI lineage: Eukaryota > Fungi > Ascomycota > Sordariomycetes > Xylariales > Xylariaceae > Nemania > Nemania sp. FL0916. The sequence goes on along the minus strand of MU390367.1, from coordinate 77,054 downwards.
GTTGCGAGAAGGCATGCATGTTTGGACGCAGCATAGCTAGACGTGATTTGCATTCTCTGCGCTTGTTTCTGGGCGCCTAACAGGTGATACAGCGGAACGCCTGGCCTAAGATGCCTCATTGTCTCAAATGCAAATCTAACTTGTTTTCCCGATGAGAAGAAAACCAAGATTTTGCTCTTCAGATTGGCTTTTATGAAACCATATAGTGTATTCAACTTGGAAGCAAGTGGAGTAACGAGATAATGCTGCTGTAACGATTCCGGAGTAGATGCCGCGGCGCTTTCGTGCACGGAGATGTATTCGGGTTCTTTCAGGCTTAATCTTGACAGATCGGACACCTTGCGAGACTGTGTAGCGGAAAACAGTAGGGTCTGGCGCTCCTTCGGTAAGTGCTCGACAAGGGCATCAACAGCCGATTTGAATCCCATGTCCATAATTCTGTCTGCCTCATCAAGTACAAGTATCTGCAAATTGTCTACCTGGAGCCCGGAAGTAGAATCCAGATGTTGGAGCATCCGTCCCGGCGTGCATACCAAGATAGACATGCGACCCAAGCGCTCAGCCTCTTCTTTCAGACTCCTGCCTCCTATCACCAGCCCGGCGGAAAACGAGTGAAACCTCCCGATCTTGGTCAAAACTTGGAATGTCTGCACCGCGAGTTCGCGCGTAGGCGATATTATCAAAGCACCGAGGCCATCGTATTCCGTCCAGCGGGCGCGATACAGTTTTTCAAGCACCGGGACTAGAAACGCAAGTGTCTTTCCACTGCCGGTCTTTGCGGCCCCCAGGATATCGCGGCCCTTCAAGGCTGCGGGAATGGCGCGCGCCTGGATGTCTGTGGGTGTCTGGAAGTGCGAGGCTTCGATTCCCGAGGCGGTGGGCGAGGAGAGAGGTAGGCTGGAGAATTTGCTCGTGTCGGCTGTCTTGGGGTCGAATTGGTCCACGGCATCTTGAAGCTGGTCCAGAGAGACCTGCTCACGTTTTCTCTTCAAGGATTTTTCATCTTGTTTCTGCTTTTGGTGCCGCTGTTGTTGTTGAGGTCTGCGCTTTTCCGTACGAGCCGGCATTGGGAGGGAATTCGGCGATGCGCTGATGATTTGGGCTGGTCGTAAATTGACTTCTGGACCTGCATCAAGTACGAAGATGCGACCAGAAAAAATTATGGGCTGGCGGGGATCTGCCGGATTTCGAATTGGATCTACTCCAAATCCGGCTCGACCGCCTGAGCTTGCTTCAGACCGCTTTCCTATTTAGGCTAGTAATTTTCACATGCGAGATGCGAGCCGCCTACAATATCTGCCAAGCGACAGCAACGACAAAAGTTACCCCAATAAATATTGCGAAACCGATGAACATTACCTATTCATGATGAACGTTACCCATGAATATAGAATCCTCAATACTAATCTCAACATGTACAAACAGAGGCTAGAAATCGCAAATTACAAATCGATGTCTGCGTACAATTCCAACAGATAATGGACAGCTAGATACCGATCTTAGCTCATAAGCTACTCGTTTCCAGTACATTTTCATAGCAGATGGTGCTCTATGTCTTATAGACGAGCTCTTTCTTTCAGCGGTGCCGCGTCCTCGGCGATCAATTCAGCACCTCGTTCGGCACAGCCGAGAACAGTCACCATGGGATTGATCGTTGGAATCGTGGGAAAGATTCCAGCGTCAATAATGCGCAGGTTTTTGAGCCCCCGGACCTTCAATTTCTCATCGACAACAGCTAGTTTGTCGGTCTTCGTGTCGCCCATTCGCGTCGTTCCACACGGGTGGTAGACGGTATGGGCCGCCTTGCGTGCATAGTAGCTGAGATCTTCATCGGACTGGACCTTGGGCCCAGGTGCAATCTCCTGCTTGATCCAGTCCTTGAATGGTGCCTGCTCCGCCACTTTACGTGCTGCCCGCATCCCGTACACAAGCGTGGCGGCATCATAGCCTTCGGGGTCAGTGAAGTATCGGAAGTCAAGAGCCGGCTTGACTTTTGGGTCGGCCGAGGTCAGGTACAGACGGCCTCGGGACCTTGGCCGTGGAATGTTGGGCGTCATGCAGAAGGCATAGCCGTCAGCGACATCCGGGTAGCCAAGGCGAAAAGTGTTGAGAGTAAAGGGAATCTGATAGCAGTGCATCATGACGTCGGCAATATCTCCGTCAGAAAGGCCCTTAGGGTTAGCCGCCGACTTCTTTGCACCTGCGCCGGGAGCCTCCCGACGCAAGAAGATTCCAGCGTCTGAATCCATTGTCGTCTGGTTCTGTGGTACTGGCTTATTCAGCTCCCATATGATAATACTCTCGGGATGATCTTGCAGGTTCTCGCCCACACCCGGAATATCACGCACGACAGGGATACCCAAGGAGGTCAGCTGCTCTTTAGGACCCAACCCTGAAAGTAACATGAGGCGAGGTGTATCGACGGCTCCGGCACAAAGTATTGTCTCGCTTTTGGCCTTAATGCTACGTGAAGAACCATCTTGAAGCACGACATCCAAGCTGCTAACCTCGTCACCGCTAACGTTGATTTTCGAGACCCAAGTGTGTGTCAGAATCGTCAAGTTTGGGCGCTTCTCTTCACCTCGAAGAATAGGATGGATATAGGCTACGGAGGCACTAGATCGTCTACCATCATCCGGGTTGTAGCTGACAGAGAAGAAACCAACTCCCGTTTTAAGTGAGCCGGTTTCTTCGATTTGCCGATTGAAGTTGTCGATGATTGGAATATCCAAAGATGTGCTGCATGACTCAACCCAATCCTTGCACAGTTGGTTTCGATGCTTTGCATGGACCGGCTGGATGGTATTTTTCAACTTGCTCACCGACCTCATGAACGTTGAAAAGGTCCAGCCTTTGGCTCCAAGAGACTGCCAGATGTCCAAATCATACTTGAACGGCTTGAAAGAGATTAAAGTATTATGCGATGAGCACCCTCCAAGGACTTTTGCGCGTGAGTGCCGAATGTACGAATTTCCTAACTCATTTTGTAAGAATCCGCTTATCCAAACATGTTGGCAAAGAATTAGCCACTTACCCATCGGTTGTTCAGTTGTGCCATAGTCATAGTCAAGTTCGCCGCCCAGCAAATGTAGCCATTGTCGCAGATCAAGAACACGATCATCCATATAATCGCTCGGCCCAGCTTCGATTAAAAGCACTCGTTTATGTGGTAGGTTTTCAGCTAACCTTGCCGCAACAACACAACCTGCAGTACCCCCACCTACAATGACATAGTCATATTTATCGGTGTCCGCACTGGGGAGTTTTGTGGTTGTCATTTTGGCTCGAAGAATCGGGCGCTCAACAATGATGAAGCGTGATCGAGTGGTGGAATTAGTGACAAAGCCAGACTTGTACAAGATAAGCTCACACCAAAGACTTAAGATTCAGATCCTTCGCCAAGGCCGATGGCAGAAGACGGATTAACTTCACCGACGTACTTAAGATCAACCCCCCAGTTGACGTACAGCCATATCTTTATTAAGTGCCGCTATTCCTATCGCACGTAAGCCGATAAGAACAAGGGCCTCGTATCCTCGAGGTGGTGACAGGCACGACTAGTCACAGGAACAAAGGCTCGGTGTAAACTGGTGGAGCAACTAGCGTTTATATCTGCGACTCATGTACACCTGTCATATGTACAATAAATATTTTCCAGTCTAAAGTCGAAACTTGGCCAAGCTCTAATAGGTACCGTGTATGTTGAGGGAAAATAGATGGGCTTCAGACAGTACTACCTACTGTACCACGAACAGCAACGTAGCGCCTCTCAACTGTACCAGATAGGGAGCATAATTATTATCTAACTCAGAATGATAGAAGAGCGTGGTTGGTGAGACTACGATACCCCACACTAGCCCAGCAGCGAACGTCGAGTCCCGGTATTGCGTGCTATTCGGGCAGTAACGTTTCGAGTTAGTGCAGCGCAGCGTGGCGTCGTACGCATAATCGTACAGGAAGATGCGCATGTTGAGAAAAGAGCAAATAATGACAATCAAGCCGACACAAAACTGCACCACTTGCACCACTAATTCGCGCTGAGAAAGCATTTACACCTATTTTAGAAATGTAATGATTATCTACTCCGTAACAGCCAAATTGATTCTTGAAATTTTATAACTTACTACAAAGTAAGGCGGGTATGGGAGTGCGTCCCTGACAGCTTTAAGTTGAAGACTGTATTGAGACAGTTTACATAATAGAAACAGAAACCCAGACGAGAAAAAAAAACTTTTCTAGTCAAAATAATCACTAGTTACTTCGTACATGGAAGATCACCTTTATTTCTCACTCAAAGACTACAGATCTCAGATAGAGGTTGAGCCGCCAACCAACCCGTCGGAGTTCATGCGGTGTAAGGATATGGCGAAGATTTTAGTTCGTTCAATTGTACTTCGTACTTCGTACAGTACGAGCCCACCTGCGCGTGCCACCCTTCCCACCTGGACCTACCACCCCTAACCCGATTCTGCTAGACCCGACCATACAACCAAATTCTAGTGCAAAACTTGGGGACGGTGGAATTCTCGAAGTACCTCTATGTCGCAAGCCGCGTGCTTGGTTGTTTTGATCAAAAAACGCGACCTAGTTGCACGATCGCAGCTATGTTGAATTATTACAGCTCCGTACTAAATTCACTAGCAAACGTAGAACGTAACAACATTGTCACGAGGTATGATTCGCGACGTGGTCGAGCGCATTCTAAAAACGCATTGAAATTGTAAAGTGGAAAGGAAAGGAACAGACAGAGCCGCGAAAACTAGCTGCCGCAGAAGATCAATTGCCAAGTCAGAGGGCCAGCTGCCGGACAGGTGGGTCACCCACTTAGATAAGCTGGGCAGCTGAGCGAGGGCCTTATCAGCTATGGCTAAGTTGTGGCTGTGGTGGCTGCTGAGTGGGTTATCTACTTCTGATTGGTCCCGTCACTTAGTGGATTGGTCACCTGACCTGTCAATAATTGATTTTCTGCACAGCCAGCTTCGCGGCTCCGTCTCTTCCTTTCCTTTCCACCATATAATTTCAGTGCGTTTTTAGAATGCGCTAGACTATGCCGCGAATCGCGCTGCCGTATTGATTTGCATGTTGTCATATTCTATGTTTACTAGTAGATTTGGTGCGGAGCTGTAATGTTCTAACATAAATGCCATCGTGCGGCTGCGAATTGCAGATTGCGACATGGAGGTACTTCAAATATTCCATCCTGCCCGCGGTTCGCACTAAAATTTTGGTGTTGTGGTAGGGTCTAGCAGAATCGGGTTAGTGGTGGCATGTCCAGAAAAAAGGGTGGCACGCGCAGGTGGGCTCTACAGTACCTACCGAACGGACGGAGGCCATGTGGGTAGGGAGTAGCGTAACTGGAGCTGCATGATACAGTGGTTCGAACTGCCTAGCGCTAGGCACCTAAACACTAAGTCGGCACTAAGGTAGACGACTAAGGTTGCTACCGCAGCCTATAACGTCACACCCGGTAGCACAGTTCAGGGAGGACTTGCTGTACAGTATGCCAAGTTACCATGCCTCTCTTGAAAGATCCGAGTTTAGTTCTACGCAAGATGCCGTGCTAGATCAGCAATATCTATCTCAGACATTCATCCGCCGTTGCTTATCAATATGATTCAATCAGGAGAAACAGAGCGGCATACATTCTATGCGGGCAAGCCACAGCCCGCCTCAGCATCATCTGGCTATTTCGAAACTGTTGACCCATCAGACGGGGAGCCCTTGTGTAAGATATACACATCGTCTCACGAGTCGATAGACGCAGCCATCCAGTCTGCACAAGACACGTTTCCATCATGGTCAGCAACATCGCCTGTAGAGCGGGCGCGGACATTGCAACGCGCTGTTTCTCTACTGCGACAGCACAATGACGATCTTGCGCGGATCGAGACTCTGGATACCGGGAAGCCCTTTTCGGAGACTTCAACGGTCGATATCGTCACAGGAGCAGATGTGCTTGAATACTTCGCCAGTTTGGTAGCAAGCGGGGGCTTGAATGGAGAGTCGTTCCGGCTGCGGCCCTCCGCGATGGTGTATACATCCAAGGAGCCTCTCGGCGTGTGTGCGGGTATTGGAGCCTGGAACTATCCAATCCAGATTGCGCTGTGGAAATCGGCGCCTTGCCTAGCCGCTGGGAATTGCATGGTGTATAAGCCAAGCGAGTTCACGCCATTGCACGCTGAGTACTTAGCCGAGATATACCGCAAAGCGGGCTTACCGGACGGCGTCTTCAATGTCATATACGGTGCCGGTGAGGTTGGTGCGTACTTAACAACACACCCCGCTATTGCAAAGGTCAGCTTTACCGGACAGGTTGCTACAGGAAAGAAGGTTGCCGCTTCTGCTGCTGGCGGCATGAAATACGTTACAATGGAACTAGGCGGAAAGAGCCCGCTCGTTATTCTCCCAGACGCGGCGGTAGACCAGGCAGTGGATGTAGCCATGATGGCAAACTTCTTCAGCTCAGGCCAAGTGTGCACGAATGGTACACGCGTTTTCGTTCCCCGCTCTATGAAGAAAGACTTCGAGAAATCGCTTCTCGAGAAAATATCATTCGTCCGTGCGGGCGACCTGTTTGACATGACAACAAATTTTGGGCCTCTAAGCAGCAAAGCTCACTATACAAAGGTGATCGAATATATCCGTCGCGGGATCGAGGTTGATAAAGCAACGCTTCTATGCGGTGGCCTAAAACAGCCCGCGAATCTACCTTCGAATCTACGTCAGGGATATTGGGTTGAGCCAACAGTATTTACGGACTGCGAGGACAGCATGGCTATTGTGCGGGAGGAAATCTTCGGCCCGGTCATGGCCATTCTCACATACGATACGATCGATGAAGCTGTTCAGCGCGCCAATGCTACCGAGCTAGGACTAGCTGCCGGCGTAGTAGGCCGGGACATCGATCAATGTCATCTAGTGATATCCAGACTAGAAGTTGGCATCACTTGGATAAACACGTGGGGCGAGTCGCCCGCCGAGATGGCAGTTGGTGGATGGAAGCAAAGTGGTCTCGGTGTTGAGAACGGCAAGAAGGGGCTTGAGGCTTGGGTAAGAAATAAGAGCACGATCATTGAGATGGGCGGTAGCGCAGCCACGGTCTTCTCAAAGCTGTAGTATTGTTATTTTTTTTCTGGCTACTAAAATCTTGGGCCTTAAGGCAGCCGTCAAGCTCACGAAAGTATTGTGGTGCTGTCCCGATACTCATAAGTGCTCACTTGCGCTCACAACTGCATGACGGCCGTTTGAGTGTGAGGAGCTATGGAGACCACATAATGTGAGTCTGTCAATTTGGCCACGAACTATTGTTTGAAATCAGACGTCTCTTTTTTTTTTCTGAGAGAAACCCATGAAACTTGGCGTTACAGGAAATAAACTTGCTACCTTTAAGACGGCCATTTTCCAGGTATACCCATATCTGAGGCAAGTTTGGTATGAAAGTGGTCATTACTACTTTAATACATATCGGAAATACATATGGAGAGTTTGCCAGTGTCTGATTTTAAGATCTAATAATATACGGATGACTTATGAAAATAGCAAAATTGTATCGGCTCTATCAGAAGTGCCGTGTCAAGATGTCTTATTGCAGATGCCGACTCAATTGCCATTCATTGCTCGACATGATGCTATTAGTAGGTATGTTGCAACTTGGCTCGCCTAAAATCTCATCTGCCTTGCTTCAATGCTACTTGCATTTATAAATAACGGTGAATGAGAGCGCATAACATGGCCCCCCGTGAGGCAGCCCGCGTTATGAGCGTAAGGCTTAACGTGGTCTAGGCAAGGCAGTCGATCTGCTTTCTCATTGAACGTTCGGGACATACATTAGAGTCCAGGAAATTCCGAGCGAACTCCGTGCTAGGAATTCATCAAGTGGCGTGTGAAATGTTTCCGCTTCTCTCGTCTTCATTTATCGCTACCAAAGAGCACAGTGAGCGGTATCTCTATCCCTCATGCTATTGCAAGGGGACCGTGTTTCCAACATCGACCTTTCACCTTCCGATAGACGGACCTCTTCTGGATTACATAGAGTCTCATTCGCGTTTTCGGCCCACATGTCTGGGACAGCGAATTCACTTCCATGGTTGACAGGTAATATCGAAAATGGCCGAATGCTGCGCTTGGATCTCCAAGGCGGCTAAATTCGTATTGTAGCAATTGTACCGACATCCTCGCTAGGTTAGACGACTTGTCAGATGTGAAGACTGCCTAGCTTTCGGTTAATAAGAAGACCAGTTTCGCTTGATTATTTATAGCAGTGTGCTCGTGCTGTCTCTAGCCGCTTGTCGACAACAATTGGACGAGGGCGCCTCCGTTAATCAACTTGCGCTTAAAATGAAGCGCATCTCAACAGTCGCCCGTGACCTTGCATATCAAGGGTCTCTATTCAAATCTGGACTCGCTCTCTGTGTTCGGAAATAGTAACTGCTGATACACATGTGGGCTCGTGTTATGGACCCCTTCATAGCTCTGCAACCTGTTTAATCTATTTCATATTAATTAACTGCACTGCTGAGCAGGATCAGTAGCCATGACGTATACTGAAGTTGATAATGGTGGCCCGTGTTGTCGTGTTTTGTGTCGCAAATAGCAGTAAGAAGCGACAATAGGGGCCCTTCGTGACCATTTCACCGGCCTTTGCATCGACAGACCACATTGCCTCAAGGAATGGTACCACATCAGGAAGATAGGCATAGACTTCCAGTGAAAACGTAACATCCCTATGGAGGGTAAATACCTACTCTTTCAGAATCGACTTGGAGAAGCGTTGGCGTGACCCTACTAAGCAAGGATTTAAATGATTCGTGGTTCCAGCCCACCGATACCCCTGAGGATCTTATTCATAGAGGATATTTTTCTATTCCCATGCAGCGCGGATCTGGGAACTGGGAGCATTGGCACTGGTTTGAACAAGAATCTCGTACGAGGCCCTGCTCGAAGGCAATCTGGAGCTCCGAATAGCGCAACCAGGCAACCAGGTCGACGGGTTCATATCTGACCAAACGTGACAAGATATAACTCCCTTGTAGATCCTATCCTCAGTCGAGCAAGTTCGAGGACCATTACCAACTTTATCCTTCTACATCGTCGACTCTCTTAGCCACGGTGCCATTGTGTTAATTCAATCAGACCTTGTTGATCAACCAAGTTGTATTTCGCCTCCAATATCAAGATGAAGGTATATGATCCAACCACGACGATCCGATTATACCAAGCTAACTAGCACATCACATCAGACCACTACCGCCCTCGCATTCCTTCTACACGCGACCACAATTCTCGCTGTGCCAGTCGTCTCGCTCCAAGAAGAGACCATCGTGGCAGGTCTATCATCCGCCAGCGACTCTCCCAGCGATGGCAGCACAGATGCGCCAGAAGGACCACCAGCGTGGCGTCTGGACTGCGGTTCCCCAGGCGTGACGGCGCTGTGCTCGGCCGTGAACGGCGGCGCGCACTGCGATCCCATCACGGGGGCCCTGACCATAACGCTCGAGGGCACGTGCGGTGGCTGCAAATGCTTATCTGCCGATCAATGTACCGGACGGTGCGGTTGAGTGAGCGAGCGAGCGAACACGGAACGGAACGGGACGGATTGGATTGCTGTTCTTGGCCTCCGGGGCGACGAGGAGCGAAAAGCAGGTGGATTTCTAAGGAACCTGGCCTGGCTGCTGTATGCAAGAGATATCAAGAGGGCAGATCACTTCTCTGATGGACCAACCATGCTTAAAAAGACATACCGTATTGCCACTTTATTCGGTCGGACACATGTCCGTGATGCTTTGACGCCATGCTATGTGCTTCCCCCTTTTTAAGAGTAGAGGGGATGATTTTACATGTTCATGCATGTTCGCCATATACGAGTAGTGTCTACTCAAGATCAATATGATCCAAAGAAAATCCCCAAATTTCGTAGCTCAGTAGTAGCAGTAGATACCCTCAAAGAATCAATTGATCCAACGTTGCTCGGTTAAGTATGGAAGTGCTGCAGATGAGTGGGAATATCTTTTGGAAGGGTGCCTCCGTAGGTAGTATGTACATACAGTCGTGGTTTCCAGTAGCTTAGGTACGGCAGGCTGGGCACCTAACGGAAGCCCTGGTAGGGGCATAATTAGTGGAAATCCCCTTAGGGGTGGGGGCGGCTGTGTACCTGTCACCAATGCCGTCGGTTCCCCTTCAGATACTTCCCTGACGGACCGCTGTCCAACAGGGGCCTAACTACGAAGCCGGTATTGAATGGCTTATCTGTTGGGCAACGGACGGTAGGATGCTATGTACGGCATTTTTAGGTGCCGGGAAGGTCGATTTCAGGTGAAAAAAAGTAAAAAACATACAACAACAGGGATTCGCTGGTCGTCACCGACCCAACTACTAGCCTGTCCCTTACCGGCTTATCTATGGGGGAGCGGACGGGACCCCGAGTTTTCCGGTAGGTATGGTCGTATGTGCTAGATTGTTGTCTAGTTTGCACCTATATCCTTTGCAGGAGTTCTCAGTTCCGAGGTGTTAGCACTGAGGTTCAGTTGACAACAGCTAGAGGAGGGCGTGGCTATCGATAAGCACATGCCTAGCAACATAGAACCGGACCCCAGGCACCTTCACGTAAAGTAAATATTGTCTTGAACCAAAGCTACATAAGACAACCTAAGCAGGGCATTTACATGCCAACAAACAGCCGTTCTGACGGAAGGCAAACGAGCATGCCACCATGTCATCTTACCAGCCCAATTCGTCATTGGCACGAACACGGTCTCTGCGTGCACCCGTCAAACCGGCCTTGACCGCTGCCCAGACGTCAGCTCCATCCACCAGCAAGACGACACAAGCACAAGCACAGATCCCGGCGTGCACTTCCAATGTGCTTCTATTCCTCACCAACGCGCGCCTACTAGACCTCGACCTCGAACCCGACTGGCCCGACATCACACCCACCACATTTTCTGCCAAGGACGCCGCCGGTGGTCAGAAGAAACGCATCCAGTGTGTCGAATGGGCTCTTTACCAGCTATTCTCCCTGTGGGATTACCAAGATGCACAAAACGTAGGTCGTGCAGTTTTGTCCGGGGATCTGGGTCTATTTGAGTTCATGACAGCCATCATAAGATAAGACTGACTGACTAGCCTGCAGAAGCTACGCCCCTTCTACCCGCCCGCCGACCAGGTTCAGTCGATTAATCTGCGAGCCGCCCTAGTACGAAGCCTGGAAGCAGCTAAGAAGAATGGCGTACTCGGCCGTGATGTTCTCATACGGAAGACCATGCTCGACGAGTGTAAGGGCGAGAGGCTGGAGGAGGTGCTTGCTGTCTTCTCTTCCGCCGTGCTCAAGAAGTTTGTCGCCGAAGCAGCTCTGAACTCCGGCCCGGAACACACGCCGAGCATCTCGGAGAGGATATCGTTGGAGAACTGGGGCTATACGGGCGATAGAACTGAGCTTAACGGGCTCTTGCTTGCTCACAAGGCCGTCCTGAAGTCGATGCTAGCCAAGAAGAGCTCTGCCAGAGACAAGTACCGTAGCTTTGAGGAGTTTCTCGCCACGAAGGAGCGACGAATCTTGCAGCGCCGAAAACAAGCCGAGTCCGATGCACAAGACGAACCTTTGGACATGTCGGGCACGGAGAGGAATGAGATACGTAGGATTATAAACAACAATTGGACAGGAAACGAGCAATGGCTCGATGGGTTGCTCAGTGATGGGTTGTCCCAGCTGAGCGGTATATTAAACACACCATTTGATGAAGTTTGGAGCGGCGTACAAGCGGGAAACATCACCGATATGGAGGAGCAGACCGTCGGTCTACTTGACCAGTTAGAACAACGGGTTCACTATCAGCAGACTAGGTTGCAGAAGTGGGAGGACTTTCGAAAGAGTACCTTTGGAGATATCCGGCCCCAGGTGGCTCCAAAATCTCCCCCGAAAGAGAAGAAGGAAGACACCGGTTTCGATTTCACAGCTCACCTTCATATCGATTTTGACAAAACGACGTCAGATTATATGGACTGGCAGAAACAGCCACCCGAGTATGCAAAGTTGCTAGACGGATTGACGGCAGAATTGGACATGTTGAAGAGGACCAAGATACCAGACTTTTCGAGCTTGACGGCTGCTACGAGACGAGCGCCTGCCAACACGGCTGCACCTCAACTCCCTTCACAAGAACCGGTATCGGATCCTGTTTCGGACTTGAGCGATTGGGAAGATGATCCGGAAGAAGCAGTCCCTCCGCCGCAGATTAGAGTATCATCGGCGGGTGCTGTCCACGGAGAGTCCACAGCAGCTCGGAGGCAATTACCTGTTCCACACGAAAATCGCAGGAAATCTCCTCCTCGCCGTGAGAACTCGGCTGGTTTGCTCGGACTGCATAGACGAGTCAAAACCGAGCCACACGCCAATCAGATCGAGCTGAGACCAGACGTTGCAGGAGTTGGCAAGCCCAAAAGCGCCCCGCGATATGAGGAAAGCCAGGCTCTTGATCGCCCCTTAGACAGATTACAACCCGCAAAAAGGACGAAAAATACTATGCCGCCGCCTCCTCGTCCAAAATCTCCAACGCAGGTCCTTGCTGATGAGATTTTAAACTCCATGGATAACGCGTCGCCGTCTCCAATGAAAAAGTCCCGCTACACTCTGACTCTGGCTGAGAGAACAAGAATGTCAATGTCGCGTACAACATCATTAGAAATGGAAGATGATACACCACCAGTATCACCGGTGAAGACAAGTCACACGCGAGCAATTAGTCAACCCGTCATGAATGACGATCCTGAGCCAGGGGAAGACTATGAAGATTTGATAACGCGAACGCGCCGTTCTATGGCTGGGTTTGAGGCAGCACGACAAAAAGCTCAGCTAGAGAGGCGAAGGTCGCAGCGAAAGAGTAAAATAGTGCCACGGAAAGACAGTTACTTCCCTAAAGTCGATGAAGAAGCCACGGGCGAGCTCTCAGTTGTGGAAGGACTGATAGAAGATGGCCAGGAAGACTATGAGGCAGTTTTCAAAAGCCGACCACGGATTGCTACAAGCCCGTCACCAAATCCGAATCGATACTGGCATGAAGAGAACTAGCCGGGAGCTTTCGGCTCTACATACGGCGTGCCTTAAGACTACTTTGGCCGTGGGCGACAACGAGACTTCATGCAATCATGATGTGGCTATATCTGCTTGTTTACTGTTTGATTACTACGTCACTATCATGCGTGAAACAGATTTGATACTGAATAACCGTTGTACAAGTCTACATACAGCTCGTCTCCCGTCCCCGCTTTGACCGAAACCGTTGACCTGACACTAATCGTCATAAAATACCAAGGCTCTAGCCTCGATACTTTCACGGCGCTCATGGTCAGCCATTTCGGGGTCTTCAAAAGCAGAGTGTGGAACGCGTCGCGCAAGTCCAGGTCTCACTGCCGAATCAAAGCACTTGATAAGCAGCACTTCGTCGGGTTTCTGTTCGTTTTTGTAGAACCACCGGTGTGCATCGTTGGGGAGCATCGTCCAGGTCTCATCTTTTGATCCCTTAGGATATAAGATAGCTGCCGCCAACAGGTCAGAGTCCGGCACCGAGCTTGCATCGGCCACGGCGAACGGGTCTTTATGGACTGTTCTGATCGGTCGCCATACCTGTTTAAGGGGTTAGTTACGAGTATATTGAGAATGCCGTAATTAGGCAGTGATGATGATGAAGGATGATGGATGACTTTGGCGCAATGATCTATAATTTGAGTATACAGCAGCAAGGAAGATGAGATATGTAGAGAATGGAACGCCGCATACGTTGATAATCTGATACCGCCGCTTCAGGAGGTCGTCCGCCTCCTCCGGGAAATACCTCCGTAGAACTAGTTCGGCCCCGTCATAAGACTGGTCGACATGAGCTCGGAATAACGGGCCTCGCGTCGCTCGGTTCCCTTCGCCTAGCTTGTGCCAGTTCGAAGGGCCGACGCGCGTCTTGTGGTCGAAGATGTGAACCCGAGGTGCCCCCGTACTACAGAATCATATTAGCTTCAACCATGCGAATTTCCTTCTTCCCCTGTTATCTTCGGATTTCCGCATATACATATGTGAATCACGTGGAAGCATTAGGTACATACATATCTTTCAGCAACTGGCTGGCCTGCGGATAATACTTGGCCGCGACGAGCTCGGCGTCGTGGAAGTCGGCCTCGCGCAGGTCGGTCGCCCGCCGGCAGAACTGGAACCCGTTCGCGTCCAGCGTGTACTGGTCCTCGTCCCCCGTGACGTCGGCCACGGTCATGGGGATGGCGACGTGTGGGCGCTCGTTTTTCACCGTCTTGCTGTTTTTTTCAATAAGAGTTTCTGATCAGCCTCATCTTCCTTCTACCCCTATCGTTGTTGATGGTTTGCGACTTCAAGGGAAAGGAAGAGATAATGGGACAAGGGAATAGGGGATTGGGAATTTGCAGAAGAGAGCTTACTCTGAGATACGAATCGGCATGGGCGCAGACCCGTCGCCTGGGTCGCGATAGTAGTTGATGAACGTCGAGACATTGCGTTTCCCGGGCTTCGTCCCGTTGAGCGCGAGAACTTGCTGGGCTGGTGCTGTGGTTACGATTGTTGCCATTTTTTGTATTTCTTTCTATTACCGATATCTCTGTCCGGTTGGTGTATACAGCTTGCTGAAAGAGTATTGCAAGCCCAGTATTGGCTTTCCTATAGGAAGTCACCGCGGCGCCAGCAGCAGCGTCGTATGTCTATAAGGCCGGCCATTTTACCCGTGGCGGTTCATATATTGACTTCGCTATATATTTCTGCGGGGTCCGTATCTGGTGAAACCGCGACGCAAATGGCGAGAGCGGTACGACTGCTGCCGAATCTAGTTTTCGTACTCCTTGTTCAATGTTACTTGTCTCCATTTCTTTGGGAGCTTGGTATTATTTCTTGGCCTCGCTCAGCCGAGAAAGCTCTCCCAGTGAATGTGTTGTTTCGCAGCCCTATAAATGGTCATAGGTAGTAAGTTTCTATTCATTTGCGTCGATCGGATTGATGCTAGGATTGATAATTATTTTTCAAATAAAAAGGCTATGAGACTTGATTGATTGTCTTTCACGATGCTATTATTACCGCTACACGGTCGCGACATGCGATACTTATCAGAGTAACTGACAGCATAGAGCATATCACAACTGAGCCTATTAATATAGATCGTGGTATACAGACGTTCATTCATAACGCAGATGCTGATTATAGTTTACATGGCATATTATACATCCCCCTGTTCAAAGACACTCGACGCCAGCATGGTGTACTTTGAAGGTTGACCCCGAAGACGAAATCAGGGGTAATTCTCTCCATCTCTTTTTCTTCAGTTATCTTCAATGATGTCCCGGTAGCATCTTCTCTAGTTTTTTCTTCAACCCGCCGCTCTTTTTCTTCTGCGTCACATTGTCAACAACACTGCGCCGTCGGATATCTGGTATATCAATGACCTACCTCGAGTGCGGCAAGCTCATCTTCTTGATGCTGCATAAAATCATGCTCCGCCTCGACAGCCTTGTCCGGCAGCCCGCGCTTCATGGCCGCCTCATGCTCGTGCTCTTCTTGTTCGGCATGATGGATCATGTCGTGAGCACCCCTTATCGCATTATCTGGAAGTCCGTGGCCGTCGGCAGACATGATGAAGTATGTATTGGATGGTAATTCAATGTGTGTCTTTATTGAGTGATTCTTTGATCTTGTTTATTCTGAGTAGAATAGGATAGGTTCACTTCCCCTTTGAAGTCGCTCTAGCGAACACTATATACTCAGAAACCCGCCAAGGTATCTGAGAGACACGCGACCATCAGCTAAGCTGCTCTCTGAGTGACCTCATATCTGATGTCAAGCCCTAACAGACTACGATTATTTACTACGTTGAAATTGATGCAATTCGCTCGCTGAGGATAACCGTTGGTCATAGGCACGTCATGCTGCCGATCGATTGCTTTCATTGCATCTTCATGCGGGGTCATAGTTCAACGGTCTGAATATTGAGCACTGGGTGAACGCTTCACTCCAAAAGGGATCTTGGGGTGCCCCAATACTTTCTCTCCGCACTGATTCGTGTAGGGTCGCCGTTTCGCTCGATTCGGTATATGGGATCATATTATGGTACTACGTCTCGAACGAAAGATGATAGTGCCGTGTCGTACGATGGTGATCCCAAAGAAGAGAGTATAATTACTGATCGAGGGGTATAACGTCAACATAAACTGGAATGTATCATAGAATGTGCTTTAAAATCTAGAGTATCAGGTCCGTATATGGACGCGCCTGTTAACTAAAGACTTTAGTCTTGTTGTAATATGCTTTCATCTAATTGTTCATGCAGCTCCTCGGGATTTTATTGATTGTTCCTTTACGACGAACTGCTAAGCCGCAAATCTCGGGGCGCCATGGCTTGGCCTAACTTGTAATCCATAGATCGGTAGCAATTCTCATCACAATCGTTCATCTCTAAATTATGCTCGTCCCCAAGTGACGTAACACGTCGTTCGACACGGCCATCGAGTTTGTACCTACTAGGCAATCCTATTGTGTCGTGAAATATGCAATAGAAGTCCCTTCTTCTCTCTAGAGGCTGCCATACCTATCTTACAATATACTGCAGGCATGATACTCGTTTACTTGATTAGTAACTAAATACCCTTCGTGCATAAGAAGCCAGCCTCGACATCAAGGGTCTAACTAAGTATGTCTAGCTGGTACAAGAGCCGGCCTCCAATGTTACTTAGTTTCCTACGGCATGACGATGGGGCATGCGTCCCTAGCGTAATTGCTCGGAGCTAGTTATCGAGACAATACATACCTAGGTATGCACCGTATCACATACCTACATATGTAGACGGGGTCTTCGCTCGTGCTGGGCGCATATGTATGTAGGTGACGAACAAGATCCCCACAGGCTACGCAAGAAGTACTACAACGGGTGTATAAGTTCAATGGTGATTCATATCTATACAACACGTCTTGTGTTATAGCAGTCATATTAAGCTATCGACTCAAAGCCATGACTATAGCGGCGTGGTTCCCCTCGGAGCTTAGTAGAATGTCACGTCCCAGTGGTTTCCCTCGTCCTACAAAGTGGCGTCAGCTCGTATTTCATTCAATATCCTATCTGAGATGACGATGGACTACTTACGCAATAGATGTTGCCCGATGCGGCCTCCCATTGGGGGTAACCGTCGGAACGATCCGCGATCTTCGTAAACGAGTTCGTGATATAGGAGTTCAGCCCGGAGTTCTTGGCGAAGTCGAACTTGTATCCGTTGGCGTGGCTAATCATATGCTATTTTAGAACATGTTCCGTATGGCAAGACTGTACTACCATCATCATCATTGCACTGACCTGTAAGTGCCACTGGCGTGGCCGGTTTCAGTGCCGCCGGTGATGGTCACCGTGCAGCCACAGGCTCCCTTGAGAGTAATAGCGCCTTGGACAGTTCCGGAGTATACGCCGTCGAACGAGGTGCAGGTCGGGTTGCTCTTGGCGGTGCAGCCACCGCTTGATGTCCAGCCAATACCGGCGGCAGAGAGCTGAGAGGCGGCCTGGGCCTGTGTGAGCTTGGTGCCGGAACGTTCGACTACACCGGCCTGCGCAAGAGAGGCGGCAGCAAGAGCTGCTAATGTAGTAGTAAACTGCTCCTCGTCAGCTGTGGTTCCTCACCACCTGGATCATGACGAGAATAATTGGATACCTTCATTTTGGCGACTATGAAAGAACGATAGCGAATATCGAAAGCTACAGTTCACAAGAAAAGGCGATCGACGAAACTACTGGGAAAGCAGAAGCCTTAAATACACACAATCGGTGTATACTGGGGGCGATTGTTACAAGACATAGAGCCGCCCCTTCGTCATGTTGGACGCTGATCAAGCGCGCCTGCGATATGTTTGTTACACGTTTTCTGTTCCGCCGTTGCAGGAGGCCCATCGGTCAGCGACAGCTGCTATCAGCGAGGTGAGTAGTATCACGACCCCTAATCCGGCAGGCGACCGTATGATTGAGGCGCGTGTATCTTCTCTCGATGTGTTACCAGACGTCATGCAACTACCTCATTGGAAGGTCCAGCAGCTCTCCTGCCTGTTCGACACTGGTGTAATGGCACCCAGGATCCAAGCCAAGCCGCGATTGACGATGCTCGAGGCGGCGCTCCGGAGCCTGCTTGAGAAACTACCGGTATAACTACTGCTTGGGTCGAGGAGGCGACCGCGGAATGACACCGCCACGGACGGGTTCCGCCACTCCCACGTTTTCTGAAACGCTGAGAATAGCTTCGAGCTTTTTCGCGGTAGGCTACGGGCTACTCCATCTCAGGTACGGCGGACTGCCGATCTCCAAACTGCGCCTAAAGCATACCCCAACCACCCCTGCTCCCGCGGGCAACTCCGAACGGACTACGAACAACGACTCTGCTTTCAAGATTTCGAAATCAAAGGGTACTAGATAAGTCGAATGTTCGGCAGTTCAAGGTCTAGGTCCTCGGCATACATTTGAATCTCTGAAACCGAAGAGTACGATTTCAAATACCGTCGCTATGTCTTAAATTTACAGATGTGGAGTTGGACATGACGATGCTCAGAAGCTAGAGCGTAGGAATGAGCCGCCATACACTAAGGTTAAGTGTTCGTTGACTACCGCGGTTCCTGGGACACATGTCCGTACCCCTTGAACTACGAATCTCTACGTCCTGCAGAGATAGGTAACTAAAAGGGCCATTCATCTCTACATATAGTATCACGTGGCCTCACGTTTTCGCGACAGGTCCTGCTGATGGTCAACGTTACTATAAGTGGCGAGAAGATCGCCAAGGGTCGTGAGTCTTGGCATTCTTTACAGCAACTGCATTCCTATTATAGCACAGTATATGCAGGAAATTGTAAGGCTAAACCCTATGTTGATTCACGTGCAGCATAAGGACTATTCGTCGTGTATCTGCAATGTTAGTATAAACATGATCAGTCCTTGTTCGACAGTAGATTTCGATATAGACATATTCTTCCTTATAGCTATGCGGATACTTGGGATACAAAACATGGCACTTACTACGATCCTTGCCTTCTGTTAAAACATTGCCCGAGCGTCTCTCCTTAAAAAATAAGATGTATTCATTTAAGAAGGCCTTCCGGTTGATCCTGTTGCGCCACTTGCATTTGACTACTACCGATCATTATGCCCGACGAGGGCCACGACTTTAGCCATGAGACTGCCCCGGGCAGCCTCCGCGAATTTAATATACAAGCCCATGCATTCGGAACGTTTGTTGACCGTTCGAATTCGAGGATTGATCATCATTAGATGCTATCTAGGAGCTTAATAGGCACTTTTAGGCGCATGCTGTATCATCTTATGCCAATGTCTTTGAGACATCGAACCAAACACCAGCGTCGCTGTTACGTCACAGCCGGAAGACTCGAGTTGTATAGTATTATTTAACTTGACAGTGGGATTTATATACATTATATAAATACTCATGTCTGCCAAATGCTTCACGTCGGTTGACAGTTGCTATTTTTATGATGCCGAATACATATGGTAATGACATGATTATACCAATTACAAACAATATTTGACTCGGAACACGAACCGCATTTTGTGCTAGCCGAACATTTATTGGGGTCAGGACCCGAAATGTCCAAGCCAGTAGACGTTCTAATCCTAGGTGGCGGGCCAGCCGGCCTTGCCGTCGCCGGAGGTCTCGCCCGCCAGCTCCATACCGCCATAGTGTTCAGCTCGGGATCCTTCCGCAACGGAGCCGTGTCGCATATGCACAACGTGCCGGGGTGGGACCACGAGAACCCGGCCGACTTCCGAGCGAAATCGAAAGAGGACATTCTCTCTCGCTACAGCACGATCCAATTTCGGGACATCGGCGTCAAGCACATCAGGAAACTCCAAAGCGGCCGCTTTGAGGCTGTGGACGAATCCGGTGGGAGACACGAGGGCCGCAAGGTTGTAATCGCGAGCGGAGTCCGGGATATCATGCCTAAGATTCCGGGATACTCGGAGCTTTGGGGGAAGGGCATGTGAGTCTCTACCCTACACTTTTGACCCTGTCGCCCTCTGTCACTCTACTTCGTAGTTGACAGTTCTCAATTTTTGATATAGATTTCACTGTCTATTTTGCCATGGCTACGAGGAGCGAGGCGCCCCATCGGCCGGTCTTCTCGCTAGCGAGCTTCTGGGCAATTCCATATTCGCGCCCCCCGTTTCGCGCATGGCGAACAGACTCGCGGGTACCGTGAATATATACACGGACGGCAACGAGATGCTCGGTATGGAGATCCGGTCCGTCTTAAAAAGCACGAAGAAATTCCGGATCGAGAACCGAAAGATCAAGGGTTTCAGCAGAGATCCTAAAGCTCAAGGCGAGGCGGGTGTTCTTGTTACGCTTCAAGATGGGACCGTAAACAGAGAGGGCTTCGTTGTGAGTGGAAATGTTATGTTCTTCTCATGAATGCTCTCCCCATCTAATCACCGTTCGGCGTACGGGCCGGGCCGTACAGGGGAGGGCGTAGAAATTCTGTTCATAGAAAATGACTGCTGATACTGCCGAGTAACAGGCTCACGTCCCTACCTTTGAACTGAACGGCCCGTTCGCCAAAGACTTGGGCGTCGACATTGCTCTTCAAGGTCATATAAATGCCCTTCCGCCGTTTTTCAACACGAACATACCAGGCGTTCATGCCGCTGGCGACTGTGCTACCGCATTGAAGTCCGTGACTACTGCGACTATGATGGGGTCTTTCGTGGCGGTTGGGCTGGTACATGCGTTGCAAGCCGAAGACGATGTTCAAGACTGATTTGCTTAGAACATCCACATCTTCGAGGAAACCAGATAGTATTCGTCTGCTATACCAACAACTAGACTGTGGGTCAAGATTATCATTGTGGCTGGCTTTTATTCGTGGCTGTTCGTCGATATCTGGGGTGCATATTGCTAGAGGATTACGTGCATGAAGTACGAAGCTCGGCATAAGTTTGGCTTGTTGTTAGTTCAATACCATCGAACTCGATGATAGGAAAATCTGGTCGCGAATGCCGCAGTAACTGACTGGCGAGCTCGTCGAATCTGTGTCCGTCCGTCATTCGCCGGGTCAATTGGATCCGCTGCCACGCATCGTAGGATTCTCGACCCAATATGGTCTCGGTCTACAATAACTTGAGCGCCTAGAAGATTGGCGAACTTCTTGAGCCGAATACATTCTTGGGTGACATTGCCGCCCGATTGCGTTGCATCTGATACCGAGCGCTAGATTGCTGAAGGTTCAATCTCATTATCATCCGTCTAAGAAGCTAATAGAGCCAACACGCAGGCACTACCTACTACTGCAACGATAGTGCTTTCGCTTGAATATGTGACGTGGCAGACAGACTGGCTCGATTTGAGAATAGGCAGTCTTTTGAAAGTACCGGTGTGAAGCACCGGTGTAGCGGCACGAATCAAAGAATGAGGCCTAATGGGATGGATGGTCGGGTCGAGCATACGAGCCGTCTCATGAATACTTGTTTCGCGAGTTGATGTTTCTTGTAAGATACCAGCTGATGAGTCTGGCATTATCATCGCTTACGATGCCGGCCGGGGCGGATATGGAATAGTTCGCCTCGGAAGCTAGGTACATTAGTAGATTGCCTAGGTTAGAGGATTTCCATATGCTGCTATCTGGCGAGCTGCGATGCTTAATCTGGATGCTAGATAGACTCAACCTAGACTTTTGCTCGCAAATGTGATCATAGACATACTCTAGTTCTTCAATATGACGATGTCTACGCACCATGACTCTGACCAGTGACCACGGACAAAATACGAGCCGTGTTCTGCCGATAATAATTACCGTACTGCTTGTACGCTTGATATAACCTCTCCACATTGGCCGCATCCAGGGACTTCGAGTCCGGGCCGCCCGAGACATTCTTGAGCCTATGGTACGCTGGTCTGTAGCTAATCGCCGCGGCGGCTTTCGAGAAAAGAATGCTAGATACAATTTTAATGGGGTGTAAGGTAAAAGGGTCCGAACTGGCCAAGTAATGGGTCGAATTACACATGTAAAACTCGCTCGAGTCCGGTCGATACGACTGCGTTGCTGTCGAAGTGGATTGAACAGGTGGGCTTCAACTACAGCGCCTTGAAAACTGGAGGCGAGCCGGAGACTAGGCCTACCTATACGGCGCGGGCGAGTCAAGATATAAGATGATATACACTAGTACATAAACACAACTCCGTAGCCGCGTTATACTAGGACATTTTCTGTGGCTCAAATTCAAGTTTCGACAGTAATATGCAGGTAGAGGCCATGATGCCGCGGCCCACGATGTTGACTAGCACATAGTCCGTGCGTGCGTATGTCTTGACCTCGGAATATGCATCGCATTGCCTGCTGTCTCGGTCAGGCAAGCGACATGCTATTTGCCAGTGGACCGTTAAGTTGTTGGCCGCTAGTGAGCGTTAGGATATGCATGCCATATACGGCTGTACACCTGGATGCTGCATATATGCGCGGTATTATTAACGTACGATACACGCCGGCTACTGTGACCATCGTCAGAAATCAAAACACGCTATGGGTGCGTTTTTTAGTCGCACTCTCCCTGTTTCTCTTACCAAATCGAAAACCTCGCGGCGTGATGTAGTTAAGGTCCAACAAAGAAAGGACTGAAATTAATGAGTCAAGAATTCGGCCGGTTGCTAATTAGGATATTTTCATTCATTCACAGTGACCGTTGTCACGGCATATTTGAAGCACAGATCGAGTATCAAAGTTGGATATCCATGAAAGTGCTAACAATTCGTCTGGTAGGCCGAAACGAACCACTCGCGTGGAGTATACTTAAAATGACGGGGTTTGTTGGCACGAATTCTACGTGTAAGAAGCTGCATCTATAGTGCAGCTTGCTTCCATGGCTAGACGCGACGGTGTTGAATACAAGAAAGAGGCATCGTTGGGTAGGACATTGATAATTGACCACGCTTGGAGCTACACAGCGAAGTGCGTAACCTGGTATCGCTGGCGGCTGTTCAGTCGACGTGGTGCCGGTCTTGGCACCGAATTTACTGCGAGTGCCTGCACGAGTAGTAGTACATCGTGGTATTGCCGTGATCCATGTTTGGGGGTGGAGGGTGCGTGTGTGCTGGCAATGTCCGACCATTCACGATTAGAGCGTGAAACCGGACATGCATTTATACCACATCCGAGTACGAAGTAACCTAGTGCTGATAGCTGTGCACGCAATAATACATGGTACTCTATTTTCAATGCTGGCGGCGCCTGCAGAGCGCGTCGACACAAGTCAAGGTCGCTCGCAGCTTACGCTTCGAGCCATACAAGGGCCTTTGTAGGTCTGCCTATACAGAACTTTGTGCAATTGTTGAGAATAATTGCTGAGCTCAAGAGTAGGATAGTTGGACTCCAGATCAAACCCTAGGGGTTTGGGAGACATGAGAACGATGGACATAGTGAGAAAATGTGGGAAGGGAGGATAAGTTTGGAAAGGATGAAGCACTGGAGAAATATTGGATGCTGTGCTACAGAAAGAATAGCGTAAGATGGCTGACTGCAACACTCCTTCTAAAATGAGGTGGTGTTGTGTGTAATGCGTAGTCGAAAGTTGACCGCCTCTTCCGAGGGCGAGGGTGCCGATACGGAAACACGCGCCATGCTAGGTGAGGCGGACATTGCCATCCATCTGCAATTTGAAGAGTTGCAGTGCCATTGCCATGACATATATTCTCAAAAAGGAGCACACAATTGCCCAGGACTTAGGTAGATGGTGTGAATACCCTGGATAGAGAGCGATGCCGGTGGTCGAGTCTCTCGGATCATGGAACCGAGAGCTCAGGCAAGGGAGCTATCCATTTGTTGGGATCTGGATTAGATACATGTCGGTTGAATAACTGTGCGCCGACATGATGTAGGGAGGTAGTAGGCGGGTAGAATGTTGACAGGTAAGGTAGATATGCCGGCAAGTCGGCATGTCGTTGATGCCTTACACTAAGGTTAGGAGCATCTATCCAAATCTTCGTCCTGCCTTACTACCAAGTATTTTGGCGCAGAGCAGATGAACTATTCCACATGTGGTAATAGCGACGCTAAATGAAACCACTCTTACATCTACACGATTGCTTCGAACGGACTAAAACTTAGCCCATGGGCAGAAATAACCGCATTTCAGCAAGAGAAAGGCATAAAAATTGCCAATTGGGACTTGATTGACGATGCACATAGGTAATATATCGTGATAGAGACTAGCAAGAATTGTTGTCAGTTCAGGCCGATTTGTCTTTTAAGGAGAGCTTAAGTGCTTACCAGTCTATGGCCAGAATATGGCCAACCAGCTCGAAACTTGGTGGATGGATCGAGCTCCCCCACTCTATGCAAGCTACTGCACTCTCCCCCGCCTAGACCCCACTACATGTCCCCTAGTTGATGTAGGACAGTGCTGTACCTACCTCTTAGGTGGTGGAGTGTGGTCTTCTAACCAGTGCAGTGTAGGTATTCTGATGGTGCTGTAGTGGTTGTCAATGCTGACGATAGCGCATCTGCAGTGCATGAGCCATACTCGGAGCAGGCCCTAATTGTACCCTATACCGGCTTACAGATATGTTTGCAAGAGTGCCTCGAGTGTCCCTCTACCTCGCTCACCGCCAGTCCAGAAGCCTTCTAATTTCCCCTCCAGATCGCATGCTGGCTGCGTCTGCATCACTGCGTCTCGACTTTCCATCACAGCGCAGCCATTCATCGAATCTCCACAGACCGCCTATCACACCCGAGCCAATCCCCTGGGAACCAACCTCCCACCGCCTGCTATCACATCATACCCTCTTCATTTGATTGTTGATCTGATCGCATCGCGTCCCACCATCCTCCTCAATGCCATCATCGGTGAATATCCTAGACCAGGATACCCCAAGCTTACTTACTCGACCACCCCATACTGTTATCCTGAACAAATTCGGCCCTTTGCACGCGGCTGACAATAACACGCTATACTAATATTCCCTAACTGCGAGTCTTGCATCGACAACAACACCACAATTCGGCGAGAGCCGATAATAGGAGCACGACAACCTGGCAATTCTCTCCGTCCCATTCCTTCCTCTTCATTTTCGAATGCTTCTATTGTTTGTTACGACCAGTCGCACCTAATGCTGCGGGTACCCTGGAAGTCTTGCCTAGAACAAGCAATAATCGGAGCAATCCTGAATGGGGGATATCGAAAGTGACTTATTATTATTATATCGATCGCCAACCACTCGGACGGGCCCCGGAAGTAGCCTGCCCTGGCTGAACTGACGTTGCAAAAAGCCGGGGATTCTATGAACGTTAAGAACGTCATACCTATGATCCATAGTATTTCTATCAACCACCCAGTGTGGTTATAATATCATCGATCTCTACTCTACTCGTCGTCCTAAAAGGGACTCCTTTCCCGACCCGATTTGGTTCACTCGTCTACGCCAATTAGCTCGGCAGCGGATCAAAGTCATACGCGTGCATCCTCGATAAGCAGGAGTTACCCAGCAACTTAAATCGTTGTCTGGTCTTCGTATCACGAGGGAACCTGCATACGTACACCAAGTAGGTCTCTCACATAGTCTTCTTTTTCTCTCTTCAAAAGTTTCCCATTTCTATGATATGGTTGAGATTATTTGGATAGGTCTAGTCGCAGTCGAACTGCCCTTGTTTATTTCCTAATTGAATCCCACTTTGTGCTTAACACTCATCTCTGTTCATCACGATTGTTCTTATCTAAGTTTCTATCTTTGCAGTCAAAATTATTTTTTATTAGAAAAAACTCGTATATGGCCTACAATCTAGAGAACTAAGCTTGTTGCTCATTTTCGCCGATAAAGTTTTCACCAGTCCTTGCTTCAGAACTGACCGCTTAAAGCTTTCTGGGGTTGTTATATCCCTCGTTCGCCCTTGTGACCAGTCGCGCAGCCAACCATCGTCTATTCAACGCTGGGATTACCAGGATCAAATTGCTTTTGTGTTGCCGCCGGCCACGCACCGCGACGTTACTGTCTCACAGCTTCTGGGTTATTCAGTCATATCGCCTTCCATGTCTTTCTACGCGATGATGAATCAAACAAGGTCCCTCTACGACATGATCCGGCACTATTAAATATTGCTTCAGTCTGTGGTTCAAGGGGTCACCAACTCATGATCACGTGTCGTTGAAACAAGAATATGTTGGGCAAGCTATTTAATTTGACATCGGGCACTGCTGGAGGTGCATCTGTTCCGCCGGCCTCGCCCGCCATCAGACTGCCACCAGAATCCGTTCAGGAGGACATTCATACGCGCAGCCTGCTGTTTCCAAACACCCGAGAGCTTTTTCACCGCGAAGATCAGGTATTTCCTTTACCCGCATCGACCACTTTGCAGCCGGGCTCGCAGACGAGCGCGTACGATTACGATGGAGATGTCGATTTCGATGTACGCGACGTTCGCGTCATCATCATGCAGGATGCTCTCGGTAACGTGAATCCTTCACTGTTGTTTGACAGCCATCCTGGTCCTACGCTCGACCGAACGGCTCCCGCGTCGGCTACCAGCCCGCCTCAGTCTATTTCTCACGATATGCGGCGAGCTCCTACCTCACCGAGGAAAGGGAGTCAAGGTCAGATCGCAAGGCCTTTAGTGATGCTCCCTGGAAGTCCTCGGCAAGGCGCGTTTGATAGAAGGGGGTCAATACACTCACGTACCTATAGCTTTGCCGAGACGGAGTCACAACGGGCGTCTAAAGAGTACCGTGAAGAACTTGCCAGTTTTTCCAGCTGCATCTTTGCGAACACCGAAGTGATGTCTTACAAAGGGACATCTACTAAAGTCCACGTCATACCTGGTGACACACGATCCACCGTCGTGCCTAGCTCTTACATAGCTGAGGAGCGCGGATCCGCGGGTAGATCGAGCTTGCGATCAGGTAGGTTGGCACAATCGCTTACATTAGACTTTTCATATCTCCAAGCCTCCACACATACTCATGAACGCCTCGCAGATCGCAAAAAAATTCTGGTCACTCGTCTTTTCCCTGTAAACCTCCCCAATGACGAGCCCGAGACGCCCCAGGGTGGAATAGAGGATGGTGCAGGTTTCCCTTTTCCCTACTCGCCGGATGAGTCCAAGCCAAAGCGGAAAGTGCCGAGGCCTGTTTCCAAAAGAACACCAATGTATGCAGTTGCTTTGGTGATTCCTCTCCCTGCAAACCCTGCGAATCCAACAAGTCCAGGGCCTGCAGCGCCGAAGACTACTTTCCGAGCCTCTAGTTCTTTCAATGAACCGGACGCGTTCCCGTCGTCGCTTGGCTCTACTCGTCGGACTGGCTGGTCCTTGATCGGCTCTGGCTACGGATCCGAGTCGTTTGAGTCATCGTACAGTAATGACGCGGAAGATCGTATGGATTTCATAACGCAGCATTGGGACATCATTATGCGAACGCTCACACATCTTCAATCGGTTGTTGCCAGCTCCCTCTATCCAATGCTCAAACATGTGGACTCCTCAGCTCCTGATCCATACCCCATAAATGCGCCTATACACGTTGGTCGAACGGCCTCAGCGCATAGCCGCCGCAGTTCGGACGCTTCTCAGGTGAAATTACCAAAACAATACGCAAAGCATGTGACGCTGCCTCCAAATGCGCTGATGCAAGATGCACAGACCCGTGGAGAGGTTGAAAGTGCGCAACTACGTATCGTGTCTGGACTATGTGCTACCAGGGTTGTGACTGGCCAAGGTCGTTGGGGACCTTGGAGAGAAGAAGCGAGATGGGTTGCCAGATGGGCCGGTGGCAAAGAACAGGGGTTCTTCTTCTTCAATCTCCTCACCGGCTTTTTAGCAACACATACCGACTGGCTTCAGGCATTGAGCCCAATCTGGTACAGACGGCGCTACTATCAGCAACAAAAAGCGAAAAACGAACAAGATACTTCACTGCCATCTCGCACAATCATCATCTCCAAAGACAAAATGGCCGCGCGGAGGCTCATATTCCTCCTATCGGCATTCCTACCTGCGAATCAGCAGCTCCCAACTGTTCGAGCTCAACGTCCAGTCACATCGGCTTCCTTTGGTGCTTTCAGCCACTCTCCTCCGTCAATTATCGTTCCGATCAACAAGGAAGAGTCGTTGCGGCGGAAAATCAATCGTCGTCAAGGCCCAAGAGCGCCATCCCATACACGGAGCTTTAGCATTCAATCACAGGCCACCACACGGTCAATGACAGGTATTCCCGCCCAATTGGCACACCTTAGCATAGAAAATCAGCATCATGAACGACGTTCGTCCGAATTATTCAAACCAATTCACCTCCCCATAGCTGGGAGTGATTTGAATACTAGGAAAAGCAGCGCCGCAACATCGAACACCGTATTGCCCGATGAGGCCATCGCACATTTTTCTACGACACAACGGAGCATGAGCCGCGTTGTTCGACCAGAGAATCGCGGTAGCGCGGCTGCTGATGATCTACAACGTTCATTAAAACGGGGCGACGGTCATGGTCATTCGAGTCGCACAAGCACTCATTCTCGCCAAAGCTCGAGATGGGGTAGTGTTATCAGCGGGTTATGGAGCACGAAGCGGCGGGACTCGACGGCTTCGACAACTCAAACCCCGGATACACCCGGCCTCTACGATAGTCCTATGGGCTCACCTACGAAGGCTATTGCTACAAAAAGGGACGAGATCTCCCGAATTGAGAAGCAAATGAGGAACCAAGCGGAGTTCGGGCCGACGGTTGCGAATAGTGACCCTATAACGAATGAGACGGCCGAAGATGAACCAGATACTCCGCGGGAAAATGTGGCCAAGCATCTGGACCCTCCGACTAGGATACCCGATCCGTCCGGTGCTTTCGAATCACCCGTCAAGACGTCAATCAACAATGATGACGGCGTTATTGATGTAGACATCCAGTTTCCCGAATATTTGACCTCGTTTGAGACCGCTGTCAGCTCGCCATCCAGTAGCGGCTATCTCTCCACCCCGGGCCTCGGAAGTGGTTTAGATAGCTTCGAGCAGTTTTCGCGGCTAGCTATTGATGGGGACGCCCCCCTCAACGTTGCAGGATGGCTGCAAAGCTATCATCCCGACTTTACCTTGCAGGCAATCGCCCCGCAAAAAGACTTGTTCGACCAGGTTCGCGAGTCTCTCAAGGCCGAGCCAACACCAACAGTCTATCCAAACCCAATTTCAGAGGAATGGCCCACAGAGCAGTGGGTCGATGTCAGCAGCGCTATAATAGCAGACACCACAACATTCAGCATCAAACGAGTTCGTTATCGTCGCTTAGTTAAACCCAGAGTCACGGTAGACCGAAACACGAACAGTTCTCTTCATCCCTACAGCTCATCTATTGCGACGCCTGCACTTTCGCCGTACGAACAGCCTATTGAAGAGAAATTTGACGAAGAGGAATTGGTCACTCTGGACGAGGCACTTATTGATGCGGTAGAGAGGGTGATTGCCCAGACCAACGACGTAAGCCGTGCGACATCAGCCACTTCTTCTAGGTCGGTCAGCAAGCGTCGAGATCGGAGCAATAGTGAAGCTTCGGAGCCTGAAGACGTAGCACCTGAAGTCTTGGCGCCCGGTGCAAAGATTGATTTTCGTGAAATCCCCCGTGTTGAATGTAAGACGGTGGTGTTGTCTGCACTGGGAAGCATCGTGCGGGATGTGGTAGACAAACGTGAGAAGGAGAGCCATAGCGCAAGTCAAAATATCGGCTATCAAGCAAGCCGTGAGAAAGAAAGCGCACTTCGAGGGGCCGTCCGAACTTGGCTCGAAAATGTGGAACTTGGGGAGAGCTAGCCTCGAAGCACCTTGATATCATAATCCAACAGACTAGGGATGATTGTGAGCATGGCGGAGTGCTCTATCTCCGAAACCTCGAGTAGGTTTCTGTTGATGTGGTCCAGACCCGCCCTTGCCATACATGTTTTCTTTATCCCCTTGCCTGCGTTCTTTTGTCCTTTGGCACTGTTGTATGAATACTCGCGTTCTTTTATGAGGAAGAGGTGGGACGGATAGAGGA
This sequence comes from Nemania sp. FL0916, assembly GCA_022578715.1. Lineage (NCBI taxonomy): Eukaryota > Fungi > Ascomycota > Sordariomycetes > Xylariales > Xylariaceae > Nemania > Nemania sp. FL0916. The sequence continues at coordinate 47,022 of MU390367.1, read as the reverse complement.
GTGCGTTTTGCATGATTTGAGATACCCCGGAATCATGGTCGTATTCCATGATTCCTTGCCAGTACATTGTTCTTAATATCTATACCTGTCGTTCTTCTCAGCTACAGGCATATACTCGGGGTTCCACGGATGATGGAAAATAGGCATTTCATATTGTATCGAGGTGCGAGGTCCTAGATTAGTGATTGGCGTTCGAACGGGGCTACTTGTCGCATAGATGGATGTCGCATGATATACCCCTTAGCGTTATGGCTTTTCAAACCCGTTTTACGGTAGATGGATAGAATCTTAGGTAGTTGCTGAATTTGAGGGTATTGAACTCAATACTGTATATCTGAATGACAATGACATCCCGAATTGGGCTCATCTTCTATTCTCTATCTCTAGCATGATCACCGGATTTTCTTTTCTCTACATACTCAAAAAGCATCGCAACCCCTATTCTTATTTTTTTTCTATTTATGACATGATGCTCCAGTTGAAATGGTTGATTGCTATCCGTGGCATCTCATCATTGCCACTTAGAAACAACAGCGCGGACCTGCTCCAAGGGAACGGCAACTTCGATCAGTTTTGCCTTTATCCTGTCCACAGCGCCGTCGTCTTGCTGCTGCGGTTCTCGCCTGAACGTCCAGAGTGTCGTAACTTGTAGAGAAGACAAAAAGTCCAGGGCCCGCGCATAGTTCGTGCCCACCTGCGCTATACCGTGGCTGTCGTCCGACAGTGTGAATTTGCCATTGAGTGAAAGCCATTTCTGCGTAGTTCCTATTAGTTACCAATTCTCACAATGGAGTGTAATCAAAATAAAATCGAATTTTTACCTCAGCTATGACCCGGCACGGATACGGCTCGGCTAGGCCTTTCCTAAGTGCGCTGCTGTTGCACTCGAGCCAGCCGCCGTACTCGGCGACGAAAGCCAGGTTCCGCTCGATGCGGCGCCAGACGCCGGGCCACTGCTTCACGTCGCGGCCGGGGTCGACGCTCATCAGGCGGATCAGGTCGAAGTGGCCGACGACGCGCGGGCGTAGGCCGACGAGCATCTCGTACTGCTGGTCGTAGTAGCGCTCGTACATCCTCTCCTCCTGTGCCTCGACATCGTCACTATTACTGTTACTGGTCTCGTGATGGTGAGAGGCAGATGATCCGTTGATGGCGGGTGATTGCACTGACGCCATGGCCCGCGCGTAGTACGCCTTGTCGTAGTCGATGGGCACGCCGTTGACGTGGTGCAGGCTGCCGACGAAGTAGTCGATGGCCGGGTGCGCGGCCAGCTCGCCGATGAGCGCCTCGTACGCCGGCCGCAGCCACTCGCCCTCGAAGCCGATGAGGAGCGCGATCTGGGGCGCGTATAGCTTCTGCAGACGCTGTGCCTCTTCTAAGTAGGCGGCGTGGCGTGGAGCCAGGGCAGCGAGAGATGCCTCGGGCTCGTCCAGCTGGTTCGTGGTGTTAGCATTGTTGTTTTGTGGATGTTGAAACGTGGAAGGGGATGGGTGATAGTTTAGGCGGAAATAGAGACAGCGAGATGATTAGGAGTTGGGGTTAGGCGTGCTGCTACTCACCTCCTCGGGGTATAAGTCGTCTAGTGATGTGCGCGGCATGTGCTCCGTCAGGGCCATTGTTGTGTAACCGAGCCCGATGGCGTGTTTGATGATATCCTCGAGCTGATCTTTGGCGTGCCCGGGGCAGAACTGCCCCGAGTGTGAATGCATTGTAAACGCCATGTTTTCCTTTCCCTTTTCTTCCCTCTTTTCCTTTCTCTTTTTGATAGCTGCAAGCGACGATTGGGAACAGTAAGGGGAGAGTGTTGGAATTCAAAAACCGACACGACTTCGACCAAGACGGTGTACCGGTAATAAATAATATGACTATAGGTTTCCGTGGGTGAGACGGGATGGCTTTGATTTAGACTGTTGAACGTGCGTGATGATGACCGCTTTTCTGAAAAAGATTGTCTCTGCACCGAGAAATTGTACATTTATATATTCACTGCGAGGATTTAGGGAGAGAAAAAATGACACACAGTAGCAAACAAGAAACATAGATCACGTAGAAATTTTTATTGATCCTTTTCTTTTGTTTTCTAGTACGACCAGTTTTTACAAGTCTTGAACAGCAAGCGGCAGCTAAGTCCTTGATTGTAAGCTTAAGGTATCACTTCAAATAAATTCGCTCATTTGTACGTGGTCACATTGCTCAAAATTCCTGACTCGTTTATGTCGAGCACTTTCACAAGACTTAACCAGGTATGTACGGCATGACCAAGCCTCCTTTCCAGTCTTTGATATCTTTCGAAGAAATCTTGCAATGAAAAATATATTTCTTGGGTTGAGAACCCCGCCCCCGCAGTGACATCTCCCATGTCCACCTCTGTAGCAGCAAGTCCCTATCTCGACCTGGCATTCGCTGGAGCTAGGGAGCTTGCCCCTGTTGTGATAAGGCAAGATAGTGGGGCTTGCAGCTAACGCCCGCTACCTAAGGTACCGAGTTACACATACCTATCAAATTGTCCAAGTCGCAAGTACCGGCAGGGCAGCAAGCAATTACGACCCAGACCCAATAACATCACAGCTAACCGGGAACGCGTTCGGAATCGACCCACATCAGCCTTTTCTTCACGTAACCAACCCCGGATCTCTCCCCGGGCCAATACTTATTCGACACCATCAGCCTCGTTGCTCTCGATGGCAACTTGAAGCTGTGAACCAAAAGCAGCTTGACATACTTGGGTGCACTACGGTTTGAACCGGCAAGCGGGTAACAGCCCGAGTATAATTCGAAGCTCGTGCTATGATGCGGCCTGACTCACCAGAGCTATGAGCCGACCAGGGTCATCGTCATCGCCATCTTTGCCGCCGTCCTTTTTGATGTCTGAAACATTAGGTCCACATCTACGTTCACATTTGTATTCTCCACCCTGTATCTTCTGCAGTTCAGTTCCCGCCCACGTGGACTGAGCGACGGGTTCATCAATTCGCCAATCATGCTGTTCGCTGAGGAAGACGCGCCTCGGGTTAAGGCATGGATTGTCAAGCGCCTGGAGAACAAGTAAGCACCATGCTTGCCATTCGATCATCGCCAACTGACAGACTGCTGACCTACTTGCTCTTTCCCTTGTATCTAGCTCGGATGCGGATGCTGACGTGCTGGCCGATTATGTCCTGGCACTCTTGAGACACGATGGCGACGTAGAGGCCATTCGCAAGCTTTTTGAAGAGGAGATCCCGGATTTCTTACGAGAGGGTATGGCTCCCGACCCGCCCATTCACCGTGGAATCCCGTCCGCCTCCGTCTATTCCGTCTGCTGCGGCAGCTCGAGCATTGTGGCGTTGTGGGACTCCTAATACACTGCATGAGTACTAATGATGACAGATGCTGCTGCCTTTACTGACGACGTTTTACGGGCCGTTGAATATCGTTCCTATCTACCCGGAGCTCCTCCCGCGCCTCCCGCCGCCGTCACTCGCCCTAATCTACGACCGCCCCGTCTTATTTCTCCAGCGCTGCCGCCCCGACCCGATACGTTGCCGCCATCAACGTCTCTATACGATCCTCAGGCTCCTTTTTCTACACCTTCGGCACCAGTCCCCCTGCCCTCGAAGCCTTCCCGCAAACGTGCTTTAGATGATAATGATGACGATGTAGACATCATACTAAACGGCCAGTCCACACATACCCCGCGCCCATACAAGCAACCACGGCGGGATCGTTTCAGCCAGCGTGGTGGAAGACATCAAGACTCGTTTAAGTCACGAAGTCAACGAAGTCAAGGCCCCTTCACTGGATCTGGTTCTTTTCCTTACGGCGGCCCTCTGCCTCTTCTAGCGCCAGCCATTGATGCGAATACAATTATGGAGAACATTCAGATGCTGCAGTCATTACTTCCGGCTGCCATGGACTTAGCACCACCTGCTTTCTCCGCCCCGGCCGGCCCTCCGCATCGAAGACAGCATGGGACACAGCTTCCGTATGCTTCATCTCCGAATCCATTAGTAGTTGATGGTAAGGACTTCATTCTAGATGACCACCCGCCAGCTTGCACGAGAACTAACTCAGAACAAGAGTACGATCCGAACAATGCAGCCTTGTCTCTGCCTCCTTTCGGTGTACCACTACCTCCGGCTGGGCAATCATTCGATTTTCTTAATTTGCAGTCACCCATTGCCCCGAATCGTCGTGAGCCTAAGAGACCACGACGGACGAAAGGCCGCGCAGCATTCGCTATGAATGGTCCTGTTCATGACAAAACCAAGAAGACTCTTGTTGTCCAAAATATTCCCACCGAGAACTTCACCGAAGATCAAGTCCGCGGGTATTTTTCACAGTTCGGAGACATTAAGGAAGTCTCAATGCAGAACCAAGATCGTCTGGCTACCATTAAATTTGATTCTTGGGAGTCTGCAAATACTGCTTGGAGCTCTCCTAAGGTCATATTTGACAATAGATTTGTGAAGGTGTATTGGTACAAAGAGGAGGGCGAGGGAGGGGCAACACCGAACGGAAAGCCTGCCAATGTTGCGACGAATGGCAAGTCAAATGGGGCTACACCAGCTAACGAGCCTGATACTGCCGAGCCGGAATTCGATTTCGCAGAATTTGAACGCAAGCAGCAAGAAGCGCAGAAGAGGCACGACGAGAAAGTTAAGAAACGGCAGGAGATTGAACGCGAGCGCCAAGAACTAGAGGAACGCCAAAAGAAACTCTACGAGCGACAAGCAGAGGCAAAGCGCCTACTGGCAACAAAGCTCAGAGCAAATGGCAGCCAAGATGACTTATCTTCACACGCGGAGAATTCGACGGACGGAAAAGACAAGAAGCATAGCGCCCAAACTGAGGCTTTAAGAAACCAACTTGCTGCTCTTGAACAAGAGGCCAACCAACTCGGCATTAACCCGGATGACAATCCTGATGATCCCTCACCGTGGATGGGGCGGGGAAGAGGCCGTGGGAGAGGGTTTCGTGGGCGCGGAATGTTCTCCCCAAGAGCAGCACGAGGAGGTTATGGTTACCGCGGAAGGGGCGGAACCATCGAGTCGAGACATGCTGCATATGCAGCATACTCCTTAGACAATCGACCGAAGACTGTAGTATTGGCAGGGGTCGATTTCACTGCGCCAGAGAAAGACGAAGCCCTTCGACAATATCTCTTTGTAAGTACAGTTTCGTCGGCGATGAAATGTGTGTCGCTAACAGATCGCAGAGTATCGGAGAATTCAAGGAGGTGCACAGTACACAAGCAAGCACAAAAGTTACGTTTAAAGATCGCAAAACAGCAGAAAAATTCATGTTCGGCATATCTGCGAATAATTCTATCCATGGCATTGAAGGGAAGATAGAAGCCACGTGGGCAACAGCAGCCCCCGAATCGGCCAAACCGACCGACGACGATGTTGTCATGGGTAGAACCCAAGACGACAATGGACAGACGGTTCAAGGCAAAACGGGCTCGGGTACTACCGAAACTAATGGAGAGCTCGAAGAGGGAGAAATTGAAAGTACCCCCGGTCGTGACCAAAGAGATATGGACTATGAAGCGGGCGAATGGTGAGCTAGAGGACACATGGTCCAGCGACCTGTATTATATACGCCCTGTATGATTATAAATTAGCATGCGCACACACGTACACACTCTCCGGGGATCATTTAATTAATCTTTTGCCCTGGAGATGCGAAGCGATTGCATCAACCTCAAGTCAAACTCGTGATACACTTACGGTTAGGAACGGTTAAAGGCATTAATGCCCTGGAATTATAAATCATGGCTCGTATTGGGAAAGGCATGGCTGTAATATCACTACTTACACATACATAATATTGAGAGGAAAAGATAAATACATCAAAAATAACTTCCAGCAGTCTCCCTTCCAGCGTTTCGGATTTGTGCACGAAAGAGACTTTTCAGCAGTTTCGAAGCTGGGTTAGCCAAAGACATGCGTTAACTGATCCCCAACATCCAAGCCCAGAACCGGCTGCGTACTCATTTACAAGATCATCAGACGCGTTTGTACTCTTATACCAACTTCGAATACTACGTGGACATGTATGCATAGGTAAACATACGCACTAGGTTCGCGCTCTCGCCTTAAGAGGAGTGATTGGCAAAAATAAAGAAATCAGTAGAATACTATGCATAAATTTAATAATTTTATTACTATCTCTGAATTTTCATGACAGTGCTATAACTGCGCTAAATCTTCGATTCTCATGCCCAACCATCCATGTAAACTCCAACGCATCATTCGTTAAAGGTTAAAGCAATCGCAGTTACACCTGTTACCCTTCCCGTTGGGAGCCATGAGTCATGAATTGTATGTCATGAAACATGTCCCTTTGAACCGCTAGGTCTACATGCGCAGAGCACCCGAGGTGTTACAGCAGGTAAGGCTCTCGCATATATTCCCGCAGACGATCTGGCACGCTGTCCCATCAGTGCGTCGCCTTCTAAGCGACGCGACCGGGGACGCAGTGCCACTTCCAGTGACGCTCTCGGCCCTAACGCTGTTTCCATCACTGGGAGCGCTACGAGTCTGCGTGTTTACGGGCGCCGGGGACGCGAGCTCGGGCTGCAGGGTCGCGGAGTGGATCCCGTAGGCATGAAGACATTCCTTGACTGTCTTGGCCTGGTCCATGAAATCTGTCATTTCATTGTTGGAGACGACGACGTGCGCCGATGCAATGGCTTTCCGTTGGTCGAGACGCCAGATGTGTAGTTCGTGGACCGACTCAATGCCCGGGATCTGTGACGATTAGCAATATTCTTCTTTTGATGACCGAGGGGCCGAGATCTGGCTACAGGTTCGGCGGATCAAGGTAGTGGGTTTTGGTTTTACCTTCTCAAGGTCATGCTTGACGTCTTCGAGGTCAACGCCCCTGGGAGCGCTCTGCATGAGGATTTTACCACTATTCTTTACCAGCGGAATGGCTGACAGGAGGATAAGAATGGCGATAGCGGTGGAGACGCCCGGATCAGCATAAAAGCGTGCTGGTGAGCTGGTGAGCCAGATCACAAGGGCGGCGATAATGACGGCGAGGTTGTTCAGCGCATCACCCATCACATGGACTAGCACGCCCATCATCCCGAGGTCGCGCCCTGGGGCCTGCAGTTTGACAATGGTGTGTCGGTGCTCTGCATGAGCGCTAATGGGCTCGAGTAGGTGTTAGTAGAGAATTGATATCCATCAGGGATGATATACTGTTCTACTCACAGTCAGGGGAATATCATCGCTAGAAATATGAGCCGATGGTATAGCAGCCTCGATATTATCGTGACTGTGGCTATGGCTATGCTCATGTTCATGGTCATGGTCGTGCCCGTGGGAACCACTCACAGAGTGAGCGTGGTCATGGCCATGCCCGTGGCCGTGTCCTCCATGATCATGACCATGGTGTTCATGTAACAAAGTGGCACTTAGGATGTTGAGAGTCAAGCCAATGGAACCTATAATGAGGACGAGCTTAGGGTTTTCAACAGCTGTTCGAGTCGAGCATATTAGTGACTATCGCCGCCATCTCATATGTCGTACCTCAATAGGCTAGACTTACGTTGGATAGAAATGAATCTCTCAATTGATTGTAGGAAGATAGACAAGCCTAGGGCCAGGAGGAAAACGCCATTGAAAAATGCGCCGAGCAGCTGAGCACGCGCCCAGCCAAAGGAGAAATCCTGAGGGGACTTGGCTCGCTCAGATACCTATGAAAAATAAATGGTTAGCAACACGGTAAAACAGAGTCACGTTATGATAGAAAGGTCTCATACGATGATTGCTGCGAGGGCGATGATGAATCCTATGAGATCATTTAACTACCGAAAACATTAGTGAGATGACTCGTAGGTGAAAGCTATTAATCACATGGAGTATCTAGGCGGCTTGCTCATACATAATGGAACGCGTCTGCCAACAGGGCTAGAGACTTGGTGTAAAATGCGACTAGTGACAGCATTAATTGAAGTTCGACGATAGGAGAGCAGCGCCAAACCAACCTGCGATCTCGGCGACAAAAAACGAGAACGAGATGCATATAACGGCGATCAGCTTTTGCTTAGATGTGAGCGTAAATCGCGCCATGGCTTTGAGTAGAGTGAGATTGCCGCCCAGTGCAGCTACATGAATACGCGGGAACGACCAGGACACTCGCACTACCCTTGGAGATGGAGAGACGGATACTTTGATGTGGGCTTTAGATCGAAGGAATGGCTTCGGTACGAAACTTGGAGGTATAATGGTTTAGGGCAATTACAATTTGCACAGGACGAACGGCAGCTGTTAAGCGGCCTACGTCAGCTTTGAATGGGAGAACTATTGGTGGCCTTTCAATACGACGGAGTATGCCCTATGCTCTGATACCACTGTTGAAGCTGTTGAAGCACCTATCCGAGGAGAATTCAATGTTTAGCGGATGCCATGAAACTTACTTCGCTGGAATGTTCTCCGTAGGCCTGGTAGTAGGGAGATAGCTCACCTAGATTAAGTTAGATGGGCGGTTTAGGTGAGATACATGCCCCTACATAAAGAAGCCAGCGCCAAGAGCTCTGCTATCAGGGCGTGGCACGAGTAGGTATGTACTGTACATACAGTACTACGGAGGTACGGTTCACAATCAACAACCACGCTAGACTAGTATTTACAGTGGCTAGCGTGGTTGTTGATTGTGAACCACACCTCCGTACCTACCTAGGTATCCTCATTGACATCCACTGGAATAGCTTGTGCGATGATTTGGTAAGGACCAGTAAAACTATTGGCCTCTTGGTACACGGCAGTTCATGCTGTGCGAGAGTTGTCACATCGGGCCGGTCATTATCTTAGATCATTTCATAGCCCAGTGTTTGCAATCAAGCTGGGACAAGACGTCGTGCGTCCGGAAGAGGGATTGGCTTCTCTATGAAAGGAAGCCAGTGCCTCAACCCGCTCAGCATTATGCATTAGGTACGGAGTGTGGCATTTGCCTACGACATGGAAGATGGCACACATATGCTAACTTACTAAGTGCAAAGTTTCATAGGTTTCTCCCTCAAACAAGCTTATCGCGAACAACTAATGCTGTTCTGTAATTCAATCCGCAGTAAATGCCTTTATATACTTCGTAGATAGTATCGGCATTGTAGGTATTGACGACCTGTACTCCGTAACGACCTCAAAGACACCGCAGGTGTGCGTCAGGAACGCTTGTCCCAATCCACACCTTTTTCAAGTCAGGAAGGCGGCCTGTTTAGCGCGGTGAATCTCATGCACTCACTTAACAGAATTCTGCCGGCGCTAGTCCAGTTGGAGTCTTTAGCTACAAGTGGGTTCCTGTTAGACCTTCGGTACGGAGTGTGTACTACCTCAGGCTACATGTATGTAATAGAGCAGTCTGCTTGTATCACTGGTCCTACCTATCTGCCTAACTCCTCCGCCTCTGGCTTAGCTATCTCTCCTGAATCACAAACCCCGTGCTAAACAGGGGAATGGCTATGCCATGGGAGTATGAAGTTTCGATGTGATGCGCCCATAGTAGGCTGATCGAGGCGCAAATGTCACGAAATGCTGCTCTGTCGCCGTCGGCGCCCCGGCGCCCTTCGCATTGGACGTCACATTTGCGCCAGTTCAGCAAGTCCAGCACCGACAAGCTGGCCATCGAGCCATCCAGATCGCCCGACACCGCCTCTCTCGCGAGCAACTCGACAATCCGCGACTTTCAGTCGTCTCAGTCATCCCGGCGGCTTGCCGAGCGTGTCTATGCCGTGACCATCAACGAGTCTCTCGTTCGCGATGAAGTGCTCCTTAACTTCGATTTGCTCGGCGGCATCGCCATTCAGCCCGGCGATCTGATGGCCATTACTCCCATCAAGACGGATTTGGATCGCCCCGATCGGCTGCAGGGCTCCTTCTATGGATCTTCGAGGCCACCCTACCCGCGGGCTTCCACAGCCCCAGCAGATAACAGGGCTAGTGACGATGGTAGCCGGAGATACGTTTTTGTTGCTAAAGACATGTCGAAAGACCAGAAGGCTCGGATGCCGTCTGTTGAAGTCTATGTTGCGAAACACGTGGGAGATGCATTCAACTTGAGGAAGGGAACCCAAGTTGTGTTGTCTCCGGTTGACAGCTCTTCTCCAGCTGTTGAGGCTTCGCACGTCGAGCTATCCTTCAAAGATATGTATCTATCGCGGTCTGATATGTGGAAACTCGCCATCGCCAATCTAGCTGATAAAACTGTGTATCGTGGCCAGGTCATCTATTTTCTAGGTACCATCAAAGCCACTGTTACTACCGTTTTTGTGTCTGGCCGCAAGGTTCAGTCTGCCTTCTTTGGTCGGCAGACTCACCCAATTTTTCGAAGTGAGTCAGCGAGGTATATGCTATTTATTCAGATGGCACGCGAGATGTGGGAGTTCGACTCCGATGGGTCCGGCGAGATCATGTTCTACAAAGTCGTGAACGGCTTTCTGCCCGCTCTGTTTAAGAAGTGGTCCATACTTCAAGTGAAACATCTAATTAGCATTGTCCTGTTCGCTCGAGTTGAATATGATGCTGGGCTGACTACTGATCTTGCCAACACTGCTCTTCACGATAATTATTACACTGGTTTTCAGAGCTCGGGAAATAAGCGACCTTACAAAGATTTCTACCGAGTTGTCGTTAGTGAGATATCGAATGGCGAGTGGACCAGCATACTAGATCAGCTGAAGAAAGAGTTTAATGTGTTTCGACGCGATATCAATATTCATCATCGAGAGGCCATGAGCAACGCAATGGAAATTCCCGAAGACTCGAGCGCAAAGGGTGCATCCATTTCTAAAATAAAGGCTGAGCCATCCGCCGCTATGTACGGCAACTTTCTTGAAGCTATCACAATGGCATCATCGATTTACGCATCTGATTATATCGATCGAGACCTATTGAGGACTGGCATATCTATAGTGCTGATCAGCCCTGGTCCTGGTGTTTTTGAGGTCGAGTACGAAACCCTAAGGCGTACGACGGAAGCCCTTGTGGGCAATGGAATTGGCATTGATCTCATTTGCATCCCTAACCTGCCCCTACACTCCGTTCCTCTGTTCAGGTACCGCAACCCTCACTATATACATGCTTCACAACGGTCGCAGCCTCGAACGTCGCGAAGTCGCGACAGCACTCCCAAACAAACTACTCCGCTGGCCAGTAGTTATTCTACAATCTCCGATTCCCTATCTCCTATCAAAGCCACGGACTCTCTGGGCCGAAGTGAGCCACCTGGGCTAAGATCGTCCACTGATGAGTGGGCATTTGCTTTACCCCAATGGCTACATGTCTCGTACTGGACAGGAAAATCCGAGGAGGCTCTGGCTTTTCACGGCGCTACGCTATCTGCGGTCAACCATTCACTGAACAGCAGTTCTCAAGACGAATTCGCCATTCGATGCAGATTATACGATCTTCAAATGAGAAGTGTGCTTGAGACCAACGAAATTGAGACGCCGTATCTAAGCTCAGACCATTCGTTTTCTATACCGCCGAGCAAGGCACATCACGAATCATCGCAAACTCCGCATTCTCGAAACCGCAAAGGCATAGATGTGTCTGAGGTAGTATATGGCTTTCAAAAATTCACTCCGGAAAGACTTACTAGGCCCGGCGAAACGTCGCTTTGGAAGCAACTACAAGCATTCGATGAGTCTCGTAGTCGGCTGCCTTTGCGACGTCAGCTTCCACTTCCTAGTGGATACCGAGAGCTGGAGGAGAGCAAGGAGAGCGCCAAAATTAAGCTGCTTGAGGACTCTAGTCTCTTCGGAACATCCGTGGGAGACAGACATACCCCCGGCCCGCCCACAGTACTGTCATCAAGCGTCGTTTCCTCTAAGCTCGAGTCTGAAGGTATCCCATCTCTTGCTCCGTCTCGAAGAGACTCGATAGCGTCCACTTCACAGCCCAAGCTTCCACCAATCAGGACGCCAAAGCTCATGCGGCATATCAGCCTTAGCCATAAGGGCTTTGGAGTTGCGGCACCAAAACTGGCCTCTGCCGAATTGAAAATAGAAAATGTAAATGCGATTCAACCCGGTGGAACGGGTATTGTTAAAACGCCATCTTCATCAAGTCTGTCCCCCATGATGCCAATAAACTCTACTTCGAGGTCAGCATCAAGACCGCTTGCTATTTCCACTATATCACCATCATTCGACTACAAAAGAGCCCACTGGGACGAGCAGGCTCAAAGACTCAGACCGAATACACCAACCAGACCCATCCAAATTAAAGCTTCTCCGTCTAGTATAGATCCCATGAGCACTTTGAAGTCAGGGCCAGTTATGCCTCATCCCGTGCCTCGTAGTGCGCGCCGTGATGATATAGAGATCAAATATTCAAATGTATTGAGGGAAGAGGATCAAAAAAAGCTTTACACGTCAAAACTACGAGCAGGTGGTGTGCCAGAACTGCCGTCTACACTTTCACCTACAACTGCGATGGCACCATGGCTAGTTGTTCTAAATCCGTCCAATCCTGATGCGAGTAAAGTCAACGACTCAGTGCTATTCAGCCGTTGGCAACATGTGTTTCCGGCACCTTCAGAAATGAAAGTCATGAAGTGGAAGTCATTATCATGCCCAGCTGCTGTTCCGTTGACAACAGAATATTTTCCTAGCCAATTGCAGTTCAACGCAGAGTATCAGCGACAGCCATACAATATCGCTCAAGAACTTGACGATGAGATTGGCGAAGAACAGCCATCTCGTGCTAAATTTCTACAGGACCTTGTTAGCGCTCGCTTCGCACATGGCTTCCAAGTTATTATTGGACCATCCGTGGCTAAGGCATTCGACCAGAAAGCAGTTCGGATCGCCGATATATTTTCGATCGACAAATCCATAAGCGATGGGACATGCATCTTTATGGGCATCGGGAATACGATTCACCAGCTTTCATGTGTTAATGGCACCGAAGTTGAGGTGAACATTTTTGTCCGCAAACCCACAGAGCCGTTGATGGGGCACCCGCTACCTCCGTACAAGCCAGCAATACGCACTATCTTTGACGATACTTATGACAGCATCGATATTGACATCATGGCCCCTAAATCCGAAAGAAATTGGAACTACATCGATTCTTATCTGGCTGGACATACAGATGAAATGACGGAACACCTCAGGTTCTGGCGCGCCCGCTTTGTCCTGATACCTATGTATCCTCGAACGTCTTCCACTCCACAAATGCAGAACGAGGACGACGTAGAAGAAATCCGGCTTGAGGGAATCAAGAAGCTGGCCCAGATTTGGCAACGCTACCGTTATCTTTCATCATCAGAACGCCACTTCCAAAGCGCTGACAACAACAAACGAGACCCCAACCCCCTTGATATCGTTTATAAGACGGACGATGCTTCCGTCGTCATTGCTGCTGAGACATTACCTTTTTTCGAGAATGTTGAAGGCACTATTCGCAAGGGTTTGGTATCAAATAGAGAGCGCTTCTCAAAGTCCAATTTCAATGTGACAACTCTCGCAGAAGCTATTCAGCAACCAATTGAAGCTGGCGGAATCCGAATGCAGACACGACGATGGCATTTTCGTCTACATTATCACTGCTTCATCGGCTCAGATATGACTACATGGCTACTCGACAACTTTGAAGATCTTGAAAGCCGTGAAGAGGCAATCGAGCTGGGCAATACTCTAATGGTATATGAGGATGACAGATCTCGAGATAAAGAAAAGGAGGCAAGAGACTCGAAGAAAGAGCGCGGGCGCGGCATATTCGTTCACGTGGAGAAGCGGCACAACTTTCGAGATGGTCAATATTTTTACCAGATTGTTAGTGACTACGCCAAACTTCATCCTCACCCACCGACTTGGTTCAACCGGAAAAGGGATGTTTCTGTGCCTCCAACGCCTGCCTTGGAGAGCTTGGCGATGAACTCTCCACGGCCTTTCCAGCCCACTGTTTCACGCCCCGGTTCAATTGACGATGACAGTTCTCAGGCATCCGGCGGCACGACGCCAACTATCGCGGCATCCAATACCACCGATAGCCGGCGACCAAAGGTGGTCTTGAGCAAGATGATGAAGTATGATGTTGACCATCGCAGGAAATCGTTTCGGCCGGAAAGGATCAACCTTCATTATGACAGACTGCATAACCCCGATAACTGTTTTCATATCAGACTAGAGTGGGTGAATGTAACTGCGAAATTGGTTGAAGATGCCCTGAAAAACTGGGCGGCCATTGCTGCCCAGCATGGTCTTCGCCTAGTTGAAGCACCAATGACAGAAGCCTGTCGGGTCAATGAAGTAAATGCATTTCGGAGGCCGTACCGACTCAAACTTGCCATTCCGCCACCAGCTCAACAACCCACAACAACGCTATATGGCCTGGAGTCATTTAGTCCGCAGCTACAGCCGGACAGATATTTCTACCATAAAGCATTGCTCAAGAAATTTGATTACGTGCTCGATTACGAAGCTGCGACCAATTTTCCGAGCAACGTAGACGTAAGCTACTCGTGGGGCAAACCAGATTTCAAATACTCGCAGTACATTCACCGTTCGGGGGCTCTTTTGGTTCAGATTACAGATGAAGGCGACTTTTTGTTAGTAGCCAACCGACTCTATAGCAATAGAGTCGCTGCTACCTATTCGACTCAGCCACAGACTTCTCGACCCTCAGCCACCAATGCACATACGAATTACTGGACCACGGAATCAGTGCCCATGGCATCCCCCCTGGCTAGACCTGCTCTTTTCGCCCCGTTGGGACCCAGGGGCATGTATCCTGAAGCGTCACCCGTTCGTGGCGTCTCCGGGCCCAAGCCGGGCTGCGGGCCCACCATGTTACCCGTGCCCGAGGCACTGAAGGATGTGCTTGCCGCATTTTGCACCGACGAACGGGCTCTCGAAATCTTCTATAAAGATGCCTTTGAAAAGGGCGTTGAGACGCCGTTTGTAGCCCCTGCGGATCCGGGTGCCGTTCCGGATGCCAGCATCCCGTCTCTGGGGCTGGGCGAGCCTCTCACCAGTCCCACGCCGAGAGTTAGCACACCCAGTATAGCCAGTTCACTACTCTTTAGGCGAGGGAGCGTTCAGTACTAGATACATAGGTACATTAGAGATAGATATATCGGCGTAGATGTCCGGATTGTGCATCCATATGTTGGTGCATAGACGCCCTTCGTCCGAGGCTAAGCGTCGCATTCATCCCGAAAAACAGCTGTGGACCGGCTACGTACTTGGGCGTTTAACGTAGCGCTTCAACGCTGATCAAACGCGTTTGTCCTGAAGCGATGCTTCAGAGTAGTCATCGATTGGGGATCTTATTGGGATCTATACGTTGGCATGACGCTGACGCTAGGAACTGAAATACAATTGTAATACTATAATTATAGGCTTGGAATGATTGTTCCGTAGTCTGACAAAAATACTAGGTCGTACCAGATCTTATCGTGAAGTATAATAATGCGTTTGACATAAGTTCCATCATTTGAGCAAGTATACTATACCATATACATCATGCAATACTCTCATGGTGACAATTATTGTAAATGAAGCAAACGGGTTGAACCGCCAAGCAAACAAAAATGAGCCTCGCGGGCTGGTTCGCAAACTGACCGTTACAGCCACAGTTCTGGCCACAGTACCCGTGCCTCGTGTTTCTTGGTACGCACACAGCCGCCCCTCAAGATGTTTGTCAGACCCAATGATATGGTTGAGGGGACGGCTTCGCGTTTGTTATCCCTTGCGGCAGCCCTTTCGGCAGTTGTCTAAATTCACCGGTACCGTACATATTAATTCCCACCGATTGTAAGTAAGGAGAGTGTAGATGAAGCTGCGCCATCGCAACAGCAAGCAAGATAGTTGTCTGGTCTTACATGTGTATTTTTTGATCGCGCTCCCTTGCCCTCAGAGCCCTCACCTGTCTCCCTTCGGGAGCGACGATGCGAGGGCCTCGGGTTCCGGTGAGACGGTGTGCCTACGCTAGCGCAATTATGTAAGTACCCCAGTACAAAACCCAAGTAAGCATCAGCGTCTAGCAGAGAAGACGTGTTGGAAATCTATGCTTCTTTTTGGAAATGGTTGGTTGGATTCGGGATTACAGCATTGAGACGGCGCAAGCGGCTATGTCAATGTCTAACACGTGGGGGCATGGAATAGGCATTTTATTTGTGATGGGCGATGGCGCTATCGTGTTAGGTGTTAGGTATGATACGGCGGCATACGCAAGATGAGGCCCTGTTGGCGGTGCTATTGGCACAGAGGTATCCAACAACTCGACCCATCATGAGTGACATGGCTGGCTGGCGGTAGGGAGCAGGATCGGGTCTAAGGTCTAACACCTGCGGCTAGGTATAATTTCGCGCTCAGCACCGCTCAGCACCAACAAAATTGTGACCAGATTGGGATTGGGAAACGCAGGTCTTTCATAGTGTAGCTGACAGCGGCAGTGCGGAGATACTAATCCGGTCATGATGCTCTCTGTGAGTACCTACCTAAGGACAACATTGCTAAGGATACGGTGAAGGTAACGATGATCCATGGGCGAAGGTTCTAAATATCAACATGCTGACATTTTCCCCCTAACTTACCGTCGGAGCGGCCAATTTATATCGTTCTAAATTTTCCTTTTCAAATCAAATACGGCTTCACTACGGACGCCTAAGGTAGATAACCGAAGATTCATGCGCTGGGAATTATCGTGGGGTCCCTTCCCGTCTTGGACGAAATGCTTGATGGAACTTGGCTAAGTTAGGGGAAATCAAGGAAATTTTGCTTACTCTAGTGTAGGTAGTACTATTAAAGCCATGGCACTTAATTCGAAGATGAACTGCGTCATTATGCTTGGCCCGTGGGTACGCACAGAAGGGAAACTACCTACGGAGTACAGAACCCCGTAATTTAGATTTCTTCGAAACAGGAACGTCCCTTGCCATTGCTCTTCGTTATTTCTCTATATGGACTCTGCACATCTTGATCCACATAAAGAGTTGGACACAGAGATACTAATGTACCTAGAGCAGAGATACTAGGTAGTGCCTGGTGATAGGTCCCTACCCTTAGCCAATTAAAGTTGACAGTCCCATAAAAATTCGAGGCCTCCCAATGTACCTGCCTTCTTGTGTCCACGCATACATGGGGGCTTGGTAGTACCTGTGGAAGTGATGAGGCCTACATATTATTGCTTGAAGCAATATGTGCTTCGTACGGTATGCGGGCAACATCTGGGCCTTTGGACTCGCCATCCATTTTCCACTTCCTGTTTGCACTGCCTACCTACATAAGTACGGAGTACAGTAGTGGTCTCTAGGAAACCAACCTTCTACACTAATAGGACGCGCGCTTGGTTTCCAAGCTAAGGCACCCTAGCTAAGGATTTGCCAGAGTGTTGGTACTTCGTAGAAGAGCTAGGTAGTACCTGCCTTGACATGTACATACCAAGTGTCTACTTCGTACCTAATTCTAATACCCATGCGGTCTCGAGGCTACCTAGGTACGGTACCTACCTCATATGTGTATATCATCTGCTACTCCCAAGCATCTCGACGTGTTGCCGTGATTAAATTCCAACTTCAGCAGTTCACGAAACTACAGCATCGTGCCTCATCTCCGCCAGGGCAACAATCCCATCCATCAGATACAGGCTATAAACCGATTTCTATATACCGGAAAGGACTAGACCCGATATTGACAGCTATAGAGAGCTTTTCCCCATACCAGCTTTCGGCCCCCAACACGTCTCTCGACCCGACCCGGCTCTCTATCAGCGTTTGAAAGATTGACTATAGTCTATCGAGACGTAAAAGGTAATTGCCATATTCGGCAGACATGCTGTCATGCAGGAAGCAATGCTAATTGTGGTTGTTGTGTTTTGATAGGGTTCCGAGAAATGACAGCACCTGAATATCAATGTAAGTTATGTTTCCATACTTCGTACCTACGGCCGCATACCAGCACCTGCAGCCAGGCACGCTGCCCTACAGTATCTTCTGGGATTCATACCGTGCTCTACCAGTTCCCAGCTATGTACTCTTGGCTACGCAGTTACTCCGTACCTCGTTGGAGTACCTACCATTTAGTAGTGCACAGTACTCCGTACCCGCCTTCATCTCCTATCCCTTAAGGTATCCCCATTATTATCCCCAACTTCCTGACGTTTTGTCTGTTTCCATCCTACTAGTGCGTACAAGGTCGCACTCGTTCTACGAAGTAAAGCCAGAGAACACTCGCATTCGTTCTTGTCCCATCCCTCAAACAACAAGTCATATAACCCGGACAGCGCATTTGCATCTGTCCCAAATACACGCATACCATTGCGCGTATTGCCCCATGTTTTGATAGAACCCCGTTCATCCCCCAATCAACCACGATCTTTGTTATGCTACTAATGCAAGATCGCATGGCCCTGCACAGCATACACTAACATGATGAATTCAGTCAACCTCCTCAAGGTTTCGTCGAAGGCAAAACGCTTTGGAAGGAATACTGAGGGTTTAAATTATGGCTGGCTCAATCCCTTCCGTCGCTTTGATTATAAAACGCCTCAACGAGCCAACACTTATCATGCTGCCGAGAATGGACAAATGCCTGGGGCTGGTGGCGAGAATTTAGATATCTCCTCGGCGCTTCAGCATACCCAGACAGCGCCTGGCGCCCTCCAAACCCCGATCGAGGGGCCGGCACGCAAGAGCGACGAGCTCGAGCGCGACAAGGAGCCGCGAGGCGATGAGACCTACGATTCGCAGGCGACGACAGCGAACAGCCCGACTGCCACGCAGGACACCCAGGGCCCCCGAAACCGGCGGAAGACATCAGGGCTTCCGGCAGAAAGCGCCTACTCTGAGCAAGACACCACGGCAGAAGAGTCTGAGAAACCCAAGCCTGCCAAAGGGCATTTTACGTTTCGGAATCAGCTCCAACGGACGATATTAAGCAGTCCTATTAATCTGCTGCTACTCGCCGCGCCCGTGGGCATCGCTCTTTGGCAGCTCAAGCTTGGCGGGCCAGCCATCTTCGTCGTCAATTTTATTGCCATCATCCCCCTCGCTACCTTACTTAGCGACGCGACAGAACAGGTCGCGCTTCGTACTGGCGAAGTCGTTGGTGGATTAATCAATGCTACCTTTGGGTATAGCCCCTAAAAGCAATCCGTAGTGACAGTTAAGACCAGCACTAACATTGACCAGAAATGCTGTTGAGCTTATCGTTGCGATCATAGCTTTGACCGAAAACCAGGTTACGGTTGTGCAGACTTCGCTTGTCGGTAGCGTCCTGTCCAACCTGCTTCTCGTCTTGGGCTTTTGTTTCTTAGCCGGGGGCTTCAATCGTCCAGAGCAATACTTCAACACGACTGTCGCGCAAACTGCCGCCAGTCTACTCGCTCTGGCAGTTGCCAGTTTGATTGTGCCCACCATCTTCGCTCACACGCCCGACTTCTATACGAATGATAATGTCACGTCACTGCCATCGAACGCGGTGCCCCAGCTGTCCCACGGTGTCGCCCTGATTCTCCTCCTCATTTACTTCTTCTTCCTGTTCTTCCAGCTCAAGACGCACAGCGAAGTTTTCAACGAGGAAAGCCAAAAGGTCCCGAAGAAGGCCATCTTTAAGAAACGGCAGAGCGTGCCCGAAGGCGCGATCGCATCCGGTGTTGCCAATCTGGGAGCTACTTATGCGAACGTGCGGGATGAGAGCGGAGACGCGAGGCAGATCGCTGCTACTAAACCCGAAGAGGAGGAGGAGGAAGATGAGTCCGAGGAACCCACGTTGCACTTATTCGTCGCCTTGGGTACTCTGACTATAGCTACTGTCATCATCGCTTTGTGTGCCGAAGGGTTAGTCAGCGGTATCGAGCCTATCAAATCTGCCGTCAGCGAAGAGTTCATCGGTCTAATCCTCGTCCCGATTGTCGGAAACGCGTGCGAGCATGCCACTGCCGTCACGGTGGCTATTAAGGATAAGATGGATCTAGCGATAGGTGTAGCTATCGGGTCTTCGATGCAGGTCGCGCTTTTCTTGATTCCGCTACTGGTTATTATCGGCTGGGGCATTGGCAACGAGCAGATGACTCTCGCCTTCGATACCTTCCAAGTCGTCACTCTTTTCGTCGCAGTCCTTCTCGTCAACTATCTGATTGGAGATGGGAAGAGCCACTGGCTAGAAGGAGTTCAATTAATTGCGCTCTACGTAATCATTGCAGTCTGTGCATTCTGTAAGTCCGGACTCTCTTTCCCAAGAAGACCTCATACTAACATGAAATAGACTATCCCAATGGTACTGGTATTTCCGCCTCGGAAACCATGGAGACCATAGCCGCATTGGCATCTTAGCAGCCTATACAGCGCAAATACCAGGATCCCATCTATGTTCAACGCAATGACTTCTTTTATGTTGTTTTTCACACTGAGATTAAGATTTTAATTCTACTTCATTGTACCAATTTGCACAACGTTACATAAACCAACGGTCTTCTCGAGATATACGTTAACCCAAGCAGCCGCCTGGCCCATCTTTCACTGTTTGTCGTGTTGTTTATTAGGGGAGATTCAGGCACCTATGGGCAAAAAATCCTGAAAGGCGTGTTTTAAGATTAGGGAATGGAGTTAAGGCGTAGGATGCTTTTTTTTAACACACTCTACGATGCGACAGGCGCCTGGCCCTATTTTCGTTGCTTTTGAATTTTGCTCGGGAATGGTTAACCGCCATGGTCTTGGCTTTACACATACTCCAGACGCCTACAGAGACAACACTAAAGATCATATCATTCGCTGTGTATAAACGATACCCTTTTCGATAGCTGTAAAATAATAAATATGAAAATAAGTGCTCTAAAAGCTGCGCGACGCAGTATCACTATCGTATTGGGCGCAAAGTATTGAAGCACATGGATTATTCAGAGAGGGAGGTAGTGATGCGCACTGGGTACCTTTTGCGACTTTCAGTCCAACAGTATTTCACTTTTCGACGAGGAGAAGATATCGCATGTGAACAATTGGTTCTGCGATGTCGCATGTCTAAGACAAGATCAACAACACTGGCAGCGAAAAACTACTCTATGGGTAGATCAACGATATCGAAGGAGGTCCGCGTGCAGGGCTATTAGTTGGAGTCTTGATCCCGTGCTTCCAAGCTATGTGCTGTGATTGACGTCTTCAACGTTCCACTTCTCCAACTTGGCGCTCAGACTTGGTTGGACTCGAGGTTGGGTAGTCGAGAGCCAAGACCATACTTTTGCGAGAGATCATAGGGCTACCTATCATGCGCCACTTACGCACCCTGCTGATATCCTACATGCTATATGGCTCTTGTCCCTCGAGGACAGCCAATCTTTTGTCGCAGGCTTGTGACCAATAATACGAAATACGCGTGCCTAACTAATTACATGTATGCTAGATTTAGGTAGGTAGGTACAGTCGATCCCGGAGCGGCCCGATGTGGGACTTTATGTGCGTAAGTTAGGTATGGCAAATATCTTGGGAGTTGTAATAACCAGACAAATAGAGAGACAGGGCAGGGTTTTGCGACAAGCGAGAGAATCATGCGTTAATGCTACTACGACCCAAGCGCATCGCCCAGCCAGAGGCAAGTCATCACCACCGTTGATTTTCTCCCGCTTTCGCACACCTTGATGCCTCGTGGCCCGAACCAAGATATGCCGGGCATACGTGGTTCCTATGCCCTACCCGTAAGGGACAGTCGTTTGGGGCGGTGTAAGGACCAGCCATCAAACATACCATACCATACCATGACTCTTGTGGCGAGCGGACGTTGTTGCGACCCGCGGCGGCGGCGGGTTTCTACCGATTGGCAAGTAGTGACTCCGGCTCAATTAGGCCTGTGCTGCGCTGCGCCACGATACTTGGGTATTCTGTCGCCACGGTCTGGCTACCTATGGTCTCGGTGCCTTCGGAGAAACTCCCGGGTCCGTTGCACAGAGTCCGGAGTACGTCCTACGTATACGTTAGTTTTTTTTCGCCATACCGTAGAGATTCTTAAATGGTAAAAGTAACTATTAGTGTAAAAACCTCCTGCTTAGAGCAAGATCTAGAAGTTTGAGGTTGAATTAGTAATTCTCAGGATCGCGGTCAGGGACCTGCAGGGTTATTTTGCACGTTTGGTCGGAAGGAAAAGGCAGAAGAAGGATGAGATTCCTAGCTTAGGGTATAGTATCGGCAGAGCTGAAGTCGCCCAAGGAATGAGATGCGGTGAGGCCTCCCTTGTAAAGGACCGGAGTGGAGGATTCAAAAGATCACCACTGCTTGCTTGGATCCTTACGGAGTATGCAGGCGCTCGTCCTACGTAGCGTGCTACGATGCGAGACGTGCTGATTATCAGGTCGTCTTAGATTTTTTTTTCCCGTGCTACGGCAGCAATACCTAGGGATCAATCAATCCTTCCTACTTCGTACACTAACCCGGTTCTGTGTTTCGTTTCTAGTTATTATAGCACATTCATTCGTCTGATGTTTACCAGCTGCGAAACCACGTGTTGCACAATAAGATACAACTGTTTGTATCTGTGTATTTAAAAACAACATCAAACGCTAGTACCGGCAATGAGTAAAACATGATGCCCGAAGCTTCGGTATTGGGAGTATTAGTGTGTACGGTACCGGTAGAGCGCCAGCCAGGTGGTTAGGAAATGAAGGACTCGATCGGAATCTCATGACCAATACCATGACGAAGGCAGGTAGAGTTGTTACACGATTGAAGATTGCTTTCCCGGCTTTCCTTGATCCCAAGGGTCGAGAGGAAGGATACGCCCTGTTAGTTCATTAAAGTTGCATACGTGTAGATCTAACGAGATCTCGGCCGTAGGTGATGTATGCTATGCGCCATTGGATGACACAACATGGCCGAATCTCGCCAATAGCAGCTATGCGTACATTTATATACTGTGTCGGGCTACGGAAGATGTACCGCGGGAATAGAAGGTCGAGAAAGAACTTCTTTCTCATCTTGTGGTCCGCGACGTTAGGCAAGTTCATTGATCCTGTAGCATGTCTTTCACACAAGTATCTATCAGAACTACCGGTGAAACCTAACTTCGGCGATACGATATCTTGAAAGGAGTCGTTCGTCAACACTGACTTTCAACTGCGAGTTTCGATAAACAAGATAGCAAGTCCAAATTCTTCATAATGGCAAAAATGTGCAATCAATCTCATTTTAGGACACACTCCTCTGTTATCATATATACCTCGTCGACGTTGTTAGTATTAGAGTCTGCCGGGTGATTAAGTACGATCGCTGACATGAGTTGAATGGATTTCTTGATAGAATAAAATTCAAAACGAAGAATTCGGTATGTTAGCCAAGGATGCCAACATGAAGGTTGAAGCTCATCACGGTGTTCATACTCCAGTCCCAGCTCTTGAAAAGCCAACTCAGTTCGGCTATCGCACCGCGTGTACTCATTGCCACCCATGGCTGAAACTTATCTCATGGGATTGGCGTTTTATGGTATATTCACGAGAGATCTTGAGGAACAACTCATAAATGAAATTTGGTGCGGCGTCCGGGTCAACGGTGAACCACGAGCATGGCAGTCCTGAATGGAGTGGACGCGTAGTCAAGAACTCCCCAGCTCTTCGGACTTGAATCATGCACTTGCTATATGTATTTTATGTATATATACAGCGTGTCACACCGCATTCTCCTTGGGAGACTGCTTCCTATTGCAAATGACATTAAAGACTGTCAAATCAAATCAAATATCCTTCTTCCCACTAACAAGACTTTAACACTTCACCACCAAATGTGAAACCCATCCTCGGTCAAGTTTGGTTCACGTTCAGCTACAATGCGCAATGAATCGCTGATAAGAAATGAATAAGCCGCCGAAAATACCTAGCTGAAGCTGGTGTAGGGTGTATATACTGTGATAGCCGCAAAGCGGCGCCAGAGCCGAAGCCGAAGCCGAAGCCGAGGCCCCGTGTGAAATGGACACATGAATGCGACGAATACGACTGCCTTACCAATACTTACCTAACTAAGACCCGATGAGTCAATCGGTGTATCTCATTCCTTTCCATATAGTTTCCATATAATTAGGCGTTCTTTTGTATCTTTCGCTAAAGTACAACTTATAATCAACTGCCTCAATGCGCAGCTATGCTCTGCCATGGCTAGCGCCTAAGTTTAGGTATTTAATAGAAGTATGGAAATGCTAGTCAGAATCAGGCATCACGTTTTACACTGTAGACTGGTGGAAAGCGCGGTGCCTGATTCTGATCAGCACCTTCGTACTTAATACCATTCACATTACTCCGTACCTACGTGCAACTGGCAACTCTCCCAGAGATATGAAATATGCGAATTGAAAGATTTATATAAAAATCTATGGTATCTCTGGTATGACTAACTAATTATGCAACAATCGGTCTAAATCCTATTGTCATCGGGATCCGGAGCTCTATACCTAATGGCTTAAATGCTATTAGCCCCGGGCCCATGACCATGATTAGAGTTTAAACGCTGGCTCGCTACTGCTACTGCTTCTTCTCCTCAACAATAGCCTTCTTCTCCTCTGGGATTGTCGTAACGGGCTCGTCGTCGCTGACGTCTGAGTCACGCTTCATATCCTTGAAGTCGGTGTTCAGGACGAATTCCTCGTCGTCGAGCTTGCGGAATAGGAACCAGAAGACGACGGTGAGAACAGCACCGGCGATAGTAGGGCCGAAGAAGACCCAGACGAGATTAGGGTCCTTGATGGCGGGAGCAGCAGCCAGGCCGATGATGGCGGCGATGGCATTGTTGAACAGGTTCAACGAGGCCACGAGGCCCTTCATGTTCTTGGGCGCCATGGCATACGCGATACCGTACAGCGACACGTTGACGAACACCTCAGACATGGCACCGAGAATCACGGGGATGGCGTACAGCGGGTAAGGAATAGGAGACAGAGCCGGCTCGCCCGGTGCCACGATCTCTGTGCACGTCGACGCATTGTATCCGCAGGGGGAGGTCTGGTATACGTAGTACTGCAGCAGACCGTACCCGATCGATCCCACGGTGCCCAGAGCGAAGCCGAAGGTGATGCGCGAGATCGATCCCCACTTGATGCCTCTGCTTCGCAGGAACGGGTACACGATGTGGTTCATGATGGGGACCACTATAGTTTTATTCTCGGTTAGTCTTGTCCCCCTTTTGTCGCCATGCTGCAGTTGCTGTTGCATAGATGGATGGGTACACAAAAATAGTGGAGGAATCACTTACAGAATACGATACTGACGGAGTTCAGGTTGTCGAACAGATCATTGGGCAGACCCTTGGTGTCTAGACCGGCTGTCAATGCGTTGGCTGCGGCACCGAGACCGTAGTCGTTGATCTGCCAGATCGGGGCGAAGGCGAAGATGGCGCAGGCCTGGAAAGTCCGCTTCACATCGTTCACGAACACGTCATCGTAGGCGTACTCCTTGGTGCTCCCGGCGGCGTAGCGCACGCTGGGCTTGCCGATATCCCAGAAGCCGGCGCGGCCGATCTTCTTCAGACCGCCGTGGGCGAAGATGTCGCCGAGGACCTTGAAGACGTTGCCCAAGTCCGAGCCTCCGGGGGGCTGCTTGACGATCTTCGGGCTCAGGTACCACAGCAGGGGAGGCAGGATCAGGTACAGGATGGTCGGGATCAGATACGCCGCCCAGTAGCCGACGAGCTTGGCGAGATAGGTAGTGGGGATACCAAAAACAGCGCCGACATTGATGAGCAGGTAGAACCACAGCATGACCCTGTTGATGGACTCCTCGGGATCGACGATGACCTTCTCGCCGTTCTTATCCGTGATGATATGGGCCTTCTTGTGCGGGCTCTGGTCGATCAGCGTGGGAGAGATGTTGGGCTTGAATTGCGCCGCACCGATGGCCAGAAGGTACAGGGAGAAAGCAAAGGGGCCGAAGGCATTACCAGACTGTAAGACCGAAGGAAGAGCAGAGATGATCATGATGATGTGGGCAACACCGCAGATGGCGACACCCTGGCAGATCATTCGGAACCGGCCGTACTTGGTGTCGGCGAGCCAGCCGAAGAAGACGGGCAGTGCATACGCCAGGAACTTAAACGACTCAGTCACGGCCGAGGCAACGGACGAACCTCTGCCCAGGGCACCGGCGGTGAAGTCACTGCCGGGATAGACGGCACCGGTGCCGGGACCGTTCGGCGGCAGCGGAAGAGGCGCTCGGATGAAGTTCTTGTACACCTGGTTGCAGCCATAGTACGAGGCCCTCTCGGCGAACTCGACGGCGCACAGCCAGTATGTCACGTTGGGCATCTTTCCGGCGACACGGCGGAGTGTTGCCTTCTCCTCCTCGGTGGGAAGAACAAGACCTTGCCAGACCTCATGGCCCTCGGCATCGTATGTCACTTCGCCCTCCCTTTCCACGCCGTGGAGGCCGGCCTCGGCCAGGACCTTCTCGTCCACCGAGGCTCGGACCTCGCTGACGGGGGCGACGATAGTCGCGATGGCGGTCTGAGTATCTAATCATGCCTAAGTTAATACCGGGTCCAGGGCAGGGAGTACTATAGGAGGATTATAGTATGAGAACAGTGTAAGTTGAATTGTTCTTACCCGCCATCGTGAAGACAATCCCGTGTCTCAACCAAGCTGGAAACTAGGACTACACAGAGAGAGGGGGAAGGAAAGCCTCGAGCGAGCCAATTGATGGGACGGCCTGCACTGAGAGGAGCAAGAGCAACAACAGAATACGAAGTATGGGCCGGTGCAACGCGGGCCTCACGATTATATACATTTTACATGGCTGCCCCGGTCCGCCCAGTTCGACGGAAGCATGGCGATATTGGCGTGAGCATGGGCATGGGTATGGGCATTGGCATGCTTGATACGCATAAACCACCTGCTATACTCAGGGCAGCGCAGGTACATACTACTCTCGGCGACGGCGTGTCTGGGCTTTTTTTCTTGCTCGCATTGGGAGCATGGTCGCGCGACTCGCCACTCAGAGGCGTGAGAACTAACACAGACTTACACCAACTACATTACCTGCTACAGACAGATACACTGTACACTGCATGGGATAGTGAGCTTATCGGTCGCCGAGAAGGTTGGCAAACGGCGTTGGTTTCTTCTCCAGACTGGCCCCGCGGCTTGTCCAGTGGAGCTGGAACGACGGTCCATCGTTCATCGTGATTTGGAGGCTTTCGTCTAATCCGAATGAGGACGGTCTTCCGATACGGCAGAACAAAATATACCCAGGTTGCACGGTCACCTATAAGCCTTCGCTCTCTGGCGAACGGCTCAGCAGGAAACTGAGCACGACGATCGATCCCGAGACAGAAAGCCAGCAAACGATAATGATAGGAGGGAGGCAAGACGAGCTTCCGCCAAGGTCTGGGCAACATTTAGGGCCTCGGCCACGGCGGGGGTCTAGATGGCACCATGTTCTACCTTCAGGACGTTGCGCAAACACCAACACACACCGCCTTATCAAATGTCCTATTGGCCATATATTCTCTTCGGCATGATGGTGATGCTTCTTCCCTGAGCGGCAAGACGATTGGCTTTGTGGAATAGTAGCATTTTATGCACAACTAGTATCGATCTACGTTTTCCAACGCTCTCAATTCTCTAGGTCCCGAGACGTTTCATCTGTCGAACGTTACTCATCCATATAGATGGGTTGTCTAGATGCTACTTGATATTCCGTCGTCTGGTGTATAAGAGTATACTCCAACGTTAGGTTAGGTATTTTGCCACTGTTACACCAGTCTTTTTCGTCCCAGCCAGCCTAGACTTTGCCGACTAATACGGCCGGCTTGGCTTTTCTCGGCACTGCTGCTGTCTGTTCCTTCAGCTGTCTGGGCAGAGGAAGCGAGCCTCTCAAAGATGGATTGCTGCCGCCATATTCTACCGCTTTAGGCAGGTCGAAATGTTCTACGATAAGATAGGTAGCTGACAAGGCCGTTGCTTGTTGGATATGCATTGTTTGGACGCCATGTCGAATCGTATACCGTGGGCAGAGGCCGTGGGGAATGTATGTAAGTGGTGCGATGTAGAGTTTGCGCCGCTCTGTGCCAAGTCGTCTTGCGAGAGCTTGATAACGCCATCGCATCGCATCGCATCCAGCCGACTGAGCACAGCAGCAATCGCACGCAGCCAAGACCATATCAGCAGCGCCGTTGGGCCTGCCGAGTCGACTAACTAACAGTCCACACGCTCATCTATCTAGGACTACTCGTGGTATCTTTCCCCTCCCCCAACGAACCCCAAGGCTAACTGGTATTAGTAGTAGGAAAGACGATGCCTCGCCTGTGTAATTCTTTGGAGCACGTTCTCGAGCTTGTAACCTTGGGCCACTCGATGAATTAATTCCCCGGATGGGCCGCGGCGATCAATCTTCCAGCGTGGCCGCCACGTTCTGACCCCATCCCCCCAGTCAATAGACAAACAGCAAGATGCACGAATGAGCTGCGTGGTAATCCTGTGCCGCAATTCGCTCTTCATGTTGGTTGTTTACTACCCTTGCCCCTGTTCTCTTCGAATTGCGGCGTCTAGCTTGGCAATATTAGCTATCAATCGATCGCGGCGCTCTGTCGCACTCATCTCCTCCGGCTGCTCTCCATCTCTATAGTATATTGATAGAGTAGTATTTGGGAGTCTATGGTCGACTAAGTATGTACTACACATAATACAACGAGGCTGCTAGGTAGTAATACCCGCGAACTGTAATCTAGCTAGGCTAAATGCTCAGGTAGGATCATATGCTCAACATTACAAACAACAACGCGAAATCTACACGAGGCTCGTGTCGGTTCAATAAGGGCCGATATAAGCTGAGTCGTGTGAATGCTCTCACACACGTGATAATCGTGTTGGAGGGGAGCATGCCGCAACATGGCTACATATAAAGAAAACGCCAATGAGATACGAGCTTGAAATAAGCAAGGGAGAGGGCAAACGGGTAGGATACACCAGCATGGGGAATAAGGTAGCCCATACCCGAGGTCCATACTTCTCCGTGCGGTATCACGGCCAAGTAGAGGATACCAAATACCTATCGGTCGTGCCGTTTATCTATCTACCCAGCGGCATGGCATGCTTATTTTTCTTGGACTTTACCGTGGATGGTGCGATTACTGCCACAGTGCTTACATAAGTAGGTGTGTCCAGAAGGTATTATGTCTACCGGCATTCTCCTGGTCTAGGTGTTATCCAAATCGCCACCAGACAAGACCAGCACGGGACTACTTAGGTAGGTCGCATAATGGGGCCGACTCCCCTATCCTAGTAACCGTCCCCTCGGGTTTGAAACGTATATGGTAGGGACCGCCCTGTTGACTTGTTTGATATATGTCTAACGGATAGAATCGAGTTGCAGTAGGTCCCAGACGGCGCATGGAAAGACCTTGCACCCTACCTAGATTATCTATAGTAACGTGATATGTTTCATACATATGAAACTCTAATACACTGTTCAGTTATAATTTCCAATTTCCGACAAAAGAGTGAAGGGCAATGTTTATCTGCGGTATCATGGGATCGTTTACATACTGGTTATAACCTAATTTTATTTCCCCTATCACGGCGTTGTTGTCTGCTGAATAGGTGACTCGGTCGCATTAAGTATTTGCGCTGAACAGCAGAAGCGACAGAACTATACATTATCTCTCAACTAGCTGGAATTGCCAAATTGTTTTGTAGAAAATTATCAATAGAAACAATTCATCTTCGTTGCGGGTTTGTATTGGTTTTGACAGCAAGTTCTTTCCGTCCAAGCTAACCTTAGATATATCTATTTATAAATTCTTGCACCGGCCCTTCCCTACATATCATGAAGTGTATGCCTCAATTCTATATCCGTATCCTCCGTCTTCGCTTAGCTCTTAGCTATTAACCATCTCTCCTTCGCCGGGTGGCTCCACGACCTCTCAAGGACAATCACTCTCGCCTAAAACAAGCGGACGGCATTTCAACCAGCAGAATCTCTCCGTCGCGAGATTCAATCTGCTTGAAACTTCGATATCAGATGACAGAGCCGATTTCGAGAAGCATTTAACGACTTTACTGGAGATTGCCGGTATAACCACCGAGTAGGGCCCGAGCACATTAAAGATGAGGAGAATCCCTTCAAGAATAACAGTAGAGCACTCAAATGGATTGGTATCATTACACGTAGCCTTCTTTTATGTACATTTTTGCCCACCTGAACGCCAGGCTCCTAATCTTGGACTCCCGTACCTCTTTAATCTCAGACACAAGGATTCGCCCTATTTCCTCTACGGGAAAAGACAGAGTATAGAGTCTTGGATATCAGACCAGCATTGCATTTCTATGCTCTTTAGAATCTTGAAATCCCCGGAGGAAGGCCTTCTATATGAGGAGATTGACCATGTGTTCGGGCCATGAACCCCAGAGTAGGGGCCTATCGCCTAGGCGCGCTGAGACCGGTGCAAGGATCCGTAGCCGGCGGCGCTTCTCGTCGACGTCTGCGACGTACACGAAGCCCATGATGTTCGCGTCTAGGATGGTGTCTGGGGCGTCGTGAACTGAGGCGCATGCTACAGCTAACACGCAGTTCTGCATCATTAGTGACGGCTCTGCTTTCTCGAGCAATTCCGTGTGTGTCTCGCCTTCGTCGTATGAGATGCCGCCGCTATCTGCGGGTGCTTTAGAGGCTTTTAGGAACACATTAGTCGCAATTCTAGAGAACCTATGCATATGATGGTAGGTGGATTGAATGTGGAAAATTGAAATATAGAGCCATATGTACGAAGGCACAAAACAGTCACACTTACCTTCGTTGATCCTCCAAACTGATATAGCCGCAAAGTCGACCTGCTGTGTAAACGGGCTAAGTGTCATTTTCGCGTTGCCAAAGAAGTATTCTCTTATAGCCGACTCGCGGATTGATTGCATCAAGGCTTCATCGCGCTCAGCAACCCCGCCAGATTTATCCAACCCGACGACGGTAATAGTCTCACCGACAGTGGTTGTCTGTCCCGAAAATCGTTTCTGCATCTCGCTGTTGATGCGTTCTGAGCCAAGCACAACAATAATGTTCACCGAGAACTCGGATACGACATGCGCAACGAAGTCGTAATAGACAGCCGCCCTGGCGCCGGTAGGCAGGCTACAGGTGTCGATCAGCATGCCGGAACTCTTAACATCGACGTCCTCGGCGAGTCTCGATGTTGCCGCGACAGAAAGCCGGCTAAGCAATCGCTTGAACAGCTTCGGATTATCGTCGCATTGGGGCCACCCATAATAGTAGGCCAGTGGCAGCTTCACAGGTATTGCGCTGGCGCCACTGCTCGGCAGACTCCCCCAGTCCGTGGTAAGGTCGATCAGCGATGCGAAGACGGCGGCACTAACGGTCCCCGGCAGCGTGAGCATGCCCTCCCGAGAGTCTGTATTCACGACGAGGGGCTGCCGACCCATGCGCGTGGCCCAAGAGGCGAGAGTGCGCGTGAGGCTCGACTTGCCGGCGTTCGGCGGTCCCACGACGAGCACGCGCGGGCCCATCTGCGCGGTTCTCTGGGCGGCGGCGCGCAGCGACTCGAGCTTGAAGTGCAGGTTTAGATAACTGACCATGGGCGTCTCATCGGCGGTGGGTTCGGACGTGTATGCATCGACTGTGCCCAGCGAGGGCGCGGTGATCTCGAGCGTGCAGCCATGCCAGGTGTTGATCTTCGACTTGGTCGCAGTGAAGTTGTACAAGGTGTTGGGGGCAAGCTCTGTGCCGTCTTTCTCCGCCGTGCCCGAGACGAGCTTTATGCCTAATGTTGAGCCATGCGGTACGTCGAAGCGGTATTCCCAGTATGGCTCAAGCGTCTGGGTTGTAGTGGGAGCTAAGGTGGTCGAGGTTGCGGCCGCTATCGGGGGGGCCTAGGAAGATGAATGAGCTTGACGAGCTTTGTACACCTATGCGACCATAGGGAGGAAGTGCGCTATTGACCTACTGTGGGGGCCAATTGCCCTAAACCTGGAATCGACATGGTTATATCATGGCAGGGAAAAGTGTTAGTTGTGTGAGAGTGAAGGAGAGGTGACGGTAAGCTGTGATTCGGAAGCTTGTGAATTGAGGAAGGGTCAAGCTCATGTGGAGACAACGCTACCTAGGTACTTACCTAGAGGGGGCTTATGCGTACAGTGTCGTGTGCCCCGTAAGTCTTTCGTATTGACACTGTACATTTACAAACCACTGCATGCTGTCTTCCAAGAAGACTTGTGCTACAAGAATTATTTTCTCTTCGAATCACCTGCATTGTACGGGTTGGATGATATTGCATTGTAATATTATATGAACTGCCCATTTGATAGGCCTACAGCGCGGTGAAACCTCATTGCTGGCCCTCTCCTGTGTTGGGTGGGAGCGACAGTGCCGCCTAAGACTTAGGAGGCAATGCCCTTTCGTCCTACCTACTTTGATCATTGATCATTGCTTCTTGAAAAGCGAAGTAGCTTAAAAGCACATGATCCTCGTTTCCTGATTATCCACGCCACTGCACTTGAAGACCATGGGCCATAGCATAGAAATAAAGCGCAACAGAAAAGTTATCATTATCCATGTATGTCGTACCTAACGGCTGGGCAGAACTCTTGAGAGGTGGTGCCCTCCATGTAGATTCTAACTTGTGGCACGCACTAAAATTGGGTATCTATGCAGTAAACTCCCGATGGCTGCTGTGAAACGCCTGTTCGCCTATGCCTCTCATGGGTATGCGATGTTCTGTGTCTCCGAGCCCGATGCTTTTTTTGAATTCTGTCCTAACGTAGTCCTCCTATCGAGCCGGCAGCCCGTCTCGATGGTCGCAGAACATCCAACTATCCACTCACATACCCCCTAGTCCGAGAGCTTCTCGAAAATCTCGGCGAGACTCCTGACACCGAGCAAAACTGCCTCATCTGGTCCTAAGCCAGGAGTCCACTCGGCGTGCGCAAAGTCGATCATTTTCAAAGCGTATATGTGGGGAAAGCTGGACATCTCGTCGAATTCATCGTCGTCGTCTCCGCTTCCTTCTTCCATTTCGCCGTTAATTACCACAGTTTCGGGAACGAACTTCAGTTCTTCTTCGCCCATGTCGATGCCGCTATCCACCCTATGGTTAGCACTAATGGCCCGTGGCGCGCTCCTCTTGTGGACTGACGTGGCGAGCTCGGCTTCACTGTAGTCTATCTCCGCTTCTTCAGCCTTTGCTTCTTCGATAGCTGCTCTTAATGCGGACCCGTCCCCTTCAAAAACAAATAGTAGGCTAGAAGAATACATGCGGCTTTCTTCTTTCTGTAGGACTTCTTCGACCCTCCGAAGGTCATTGGCAAATAATCCTGCTACGAACTTGCCTAGCTCCTCGTCAATACCGGCGGCTTCATTGAAAATAAACAGCTTTAATGACTCCACGAGGTTCGAGTCGTTCACGTTATCACGACCGAAAAATTTGTTGTACATCATAAAGCCCTCCTCGTTGGGTCCTGTTACGTTCGTGCAAGGCTGTTCTGTTCCATCCGGTGTAGGATAGGTAGGATGTATGCCCCCATAGACCTGCATGCCTGCGATGCGAAAACCAAAGTTTTTGTGGGTGGTGCTCTCTGAGATTTTATCAAAGCGCTCTCTCTTCTCCTGCGACGCGTGCTTTGACCATAGCTGCTGGCCCATCTTAGTATCCATGATATTGGGCTTCTTGAAACCGTAAGAGGCATTTAAGAGAGCGATAGCACGATCCGTCTTGATCGGCCTTGTCCTAGGATCTTGCCCCTTATTTTCTGCTCCAGACCCTTCGTTGCTCGGCGCATCGGCCGCCAGGGGCTCTTTCGTAGTAGCCACGCTGGGTGCTAGATGGGACTTGAGTTCATCTTTGAGCCCCTTGGAGATTTCGGCCTGCTCGATTAAGCCGGGAAGCTGTTGGTGTATGGAAGCGGCAGTGGTGGTGTTGAGTAGGGCGAGGCTGCCGCAGTAGACCGGCATCAGCTCGGCAAAGTCGGGGTGGAACTTGGCAGATTCGTAGAATTCCACTTCGGCATGCGTGCAAGGCTTGACGAACAACTCGCCGCCGGCGTCGCACATTGTACCATCGCTGGACACGATCTCACGTCAGTACAACATAGGCAGCAGCCGAGCCGGGAAACAACTGACTGTCCAGCAACAGCGTGCTTATAATTCACCAGATCTTGCTGCTTCGGCACGTCTCTAGGCTTGAGCGGAGCGGTCTTAACTCGCTTCAGCTCGCGCAAGTCTGACGTTGACGTGGCCAACGTGGCCGACATGGCTTTCGGTGACGAGAATGACCGCTTTAGGTAAGAGGCCATATCAAGAAATAATGTACTCTATAGGAGAGTAGCAGGGAGAAGTGAAGAAGCCCAGGAGCCGGGCAGGCGCGTTGGTAGATAAGTAGGTACCGAAGGCTTTCGGCGGGCTGCGATATGCGCCTCTCTCTAACTGGGTCCGTTGGTGAGACAGAAGACGGGAGAAAAACAAGGATCCTAGCAGTTTAGAAACGGGAGAGCAAAAAGAGATACGTCTTGTCACATGGCCGGAGAAAGGGGGAGTCGTGTGGGAGGAGGGAGGACTGAGGGTCTTGTGTGAAACTCGAGGTGTCCTTAATACATTCACGCATCCCACTCAAGGCCATGGCTGCGTGCACGGGTTTTGGCCTGTGTCGCATGCGAATGCGATGAGCGATGGGGTAAGTAAAAATGACCCTGTTAGTGCCAGCTGAGGTGGCCCACAAGGAAGCTTAGCTGACAGGGCACTTAGCGTGCCAGAGCGAGTAAAGTCAGGGCAGGTCAGGGGTTTGCCGTATTACGGAAGCAGTTTAGCACCATCTGCCACCTGCAAGCCTTGATCCGCAGCAGCAGAATGGAAGGGCGGCTGGGGCGGAGATACGCATATGTACTTGGTGGCAATGCCATTACTCAGACGAAGAACATGTACTCCGAGGGTACGTGGGGTAGGGGCCTCCAGCGAAATGAGCCAATGGGTTCAGCTGGGCCTCATTTGTGCTGATGTGGCAAAATGAGCACAGGCTGCACAGCCACGGTTTATTACTGTAATCAAGCGTAGCCCGTCCGGTCTCTGTCGTTCCCGACCCGTCTGCCTTGAAGGACCTCGACCTCGACCAAACATGAACCTGCCGAGGCTGACGCCATTACCGAAGTGAAGCAATGCGCCACCTATGGGTATGGTATTTCTTCAAGCTCAAAAATGCTCGCTGTATAAATAATGTGCTCGGGAATTGCACTCTTTGTCAGTAACAGCTAATAGGTGCTGACATCCTATGAATCTCCGTGTTTCACAGGCCGAATAACAGCATGATACCTAGCGGCGGCGTTCACTTTTACACCCTGTCTCCCCGCTATCCGGGCGTAGTCAAGGCGCGTACGACTTATTCGTAGGCTACGCGTAAGGCCTACAGGGGCGACTGGTTAACTTCACAGCCATCGTGGAGGCCATATCGTCACAGTCCCTAGCTCGTACAAGTCCATAGCGTGGGCGATTCACCGCAACTAGGTATTCAGCTCCTAACTGTCTTTGGACTTGCACCATGCAAATTGTGCTCTTTTGCGGATCGCATGTTTACACTACGAGTAGTCCGGTATCCGAGCGGAAGAATGCCGTCCTTCGGCGTGACGCCTCATTGCACACGCCATTATATGCTCAAAATAACAGCATCTGGGTCAGTAACAAGCGAATATACGATACTTGCAAGGCACTTACGTCTGGGTGCACATCGCGTATAGACTACACCGGACGTGGATATGGCCACGCTTCGAGGTCCCTGATAGTTGGAAGCAACTCTTCTCGCAGACATTTCCCAACTACCTAATCTGAATACATAGTTTGCGCCGGTAGTCCCCTAAACGTGTAGGCTTGGTCAACAGCTAGGGTACGAGCGCAGCTGGAATTTGCAATATATCCATTCCGCGACTTCGTTCTTACGTTAGTACTGTTGCGAAGTATTGCCGGTGATGCCGCCTTACTTCTTACTAATGCCCATCTCTCCTCAGCCCTATTCCTCCAAGAACTAGGTATGGAATAGGTAGGCGTATCGACTAACCGAATATGCCCATCTGAAGCATACGGAATCGTTTGCAATGGCGGCAGTTGATACATCGCGTTTGTAGGTGCCAAAGAAGCAAGTAGCATTTGACAAACTAATAGGAAGGACTACAAACATACGAAGCCAAGCAGGAACTTCTCACAACGCACTTGCCTCTTAATCCAACTTTTGCAGGTAGAAAGAAAGCAACAGGCAGAAGACAGAAGGTAAAAGGCACAGGCAGAAGGTACGGAGCACAAGCTTGGATGACTTAGGTATCCGACTCGTTTCCATGCATGTGTCTGCCGTCGGTCCAAGCCTTCGTCTCCTGCTTCGAAAGGCCATTTCCATACATTCCCTGCCCCCTCCTTTCCTCCTCCTTTACCACTCGGCATCTACCTAACTAGATAGCCTGGATCTATCCGCACTTGGCATGCTCCCAC
Source organism: Nemania sp. FL0916 (assembly GCA_022578715.1). Lineage (NCBI taxonomy): Eukaryota > Fungi > Ascomycota > Sordariomycetes > Xylariales > Xylariaceae > Nemania > Nemania sp. FL0916. Next base: position 10,654 of record MU390367.1, on the reverse strand, counting down.
TGCGGCTGTGAGATATCTCGTCCAACCCTTGTGACGTTTGCACATCGCCTCAGCCCCCGTCTACATGAAGCGGCACTTGGTTTCCCTGCCAGTGCTGCTGCATCGTCCTTGGCACTCACTGCGGATTAATCACAGATTTACCTAGTTCGGTCATACTTAACCCGTATTTGCACTTCCGCCTCGTCCGATATCTCATACCCGTTTCGGTCTTCGCTCTTGTTAGTCGCCCGGGCTACCTCGCTACTCGAGAGATGGCGGGGCTGCCTGCGGACTGGTCTTCTAAGCTCAGCGAAGAGCCAATGACGACTCAAATCAACATGACACAGCCCCAAGTAACCAGCACTAACTGTGCCTCTCACGAGGGAAATGGCACTGGCCCGCATGTCACTTGCGAGGTCGAACGTCCCGCTAGTAGGGCCAGCACAGGCCCCCAATCCGTAGCTGAATCCAATGAAACAACCAAAGGCGTACCCACGGCTAAAACATCGTCGGTCGAGGATCCCGCTGCAGGTATAGATACTCAAGCCGCAGCGACAGGGCAAAAGAAGAAGAAAAATAAGGGGAAGTCAGGGAAAGCCCGCAGGAAGATTACTGGTTTCGAGGGTATGTGAGTCTCCAAGACAACGGGAGTCTAATATCTAACACGTGTTTCTAGAATACTATGCCGATGCCCCCGTTACACCCGCGGAAGCCGCAGAGAAAGCACAGCTCTATGATCCGTAAGTACAATGGCCATTTTCTTTATAGAGAAACGCCCTAACTCGTAAAATCATAGCGCACGGGCATTTTCTGAGTAAGTACTGCGCAAATCCAATAGAAAATGCGTCTAACTCGGCGTAGCCGCATCGAAGAATGCATACAGCGATTCCGGGCTCGTCGTCGTTTAAACAGCCAGCGTATGGTCATGTTTAGAAAATATCTGTTCCTGGGTGGCATCGACAGCTCGCAACGCCAGTTTACTGGTATGACTGGTGATATAGATGCTATGGCAGAGGCCGATACTGACCAAATTCGCACCATGACTGCTGTTGACTTCGTCGGCAGCGATGGCAGTCGTTTCTACGACCGCAATCATCCCGAGGATTGGGAGGTTGATTTCGAAGCGGTCGCCAAGGGTTTCCTGTAAGATACAATATCGGGAACCTCAAATCTTCATTTCCTCTTCGGCTTCAGTAGGCTGACGCGTTCAGTAGGTCTCGAACAATGATCGACTTCTATATGTATGATGAAGACGCCAACCAAATAGCTGCGGATCTCATCAAGAATTTCATAAGCTACGTTCTCATGCACGATGTCTGCCCCGAATACACAGATAATCTCTTGGCGGCCCGTAATGTCTGCGAAACCGCTCCGACGCAGCTCCGCCATGCCCATGAACTTATTGTGGGACTCCCCGGTACTTTTAACCTCGCCGCCCGCTCTCTGTTCTGCGAGAGACAGGTAGACCATCTTGATCAGGACCAAAACTACACTGCTCTTGTTCAATTCCGCTGTACTGTTCTGCTGTGGCCACTGAGTGAGAAAGCGAGTAAGGCAAAGGGGAAAATTCTCAACGCTGGAGACCCAGCCACGATTGAGCTGGTCTCTACGGCTGAGAAGACATGTCGAGTTCTTGGCATCGAGCGGCCTCGCCAAAAAGATAAGAAAATGATAGGTGAGGAGCTTGCGAAAATGGGCCTAAGCAACAAGCTCAAGCCGGCTGGTTTTATCCGTATGGCGCCAGCGATCTTTGAACATGGCTGGGGTAATATGCCGCGACCAGAAGAAGTCGATTTCAGCGATGCCGAGGAAGAAGAGTTCATACTAGAGGACGAGCTACTGGCGAAGTTTGAAACCGGCATGAAGATTCGAATGACAGTCTGTGAGCTAAATATTGGCATTCGTTTCATTAAGGAGGTGCACGATGTTCGGGTCTCTTTCGACACCTTCTTGCCTCAATATCTAATGACTGATTGGAAGGAGCCCATACCTAACGAGCGCCCACCACCTTCCATCCATGATCCAAATGCTGAAGAGAAAGCTATGGCTACGCAGATGCAGGCGGATGACTGAGATGGAGCCGGACTGATTTACTATGCGTCGTCTTTTCGGCGGGCAGACTTCAACACTCGTAGCATCTACATAATCCGTGGACTCTGTGGACTGTGGAGAACTACAAATGATGCTGATACATATTTACCACTGTTCCCCCTAACAACACCTGGCTCTCCGATTGATTTTGCGGATGAAATGGTGCGATCAAAATTGACTCTTGCGAAGTTGGCCCAGCTTCTAGAGATCTCAATTGAATTCTGGGCAGAGTATGATAGCTGGTTCGCAGATAATCACGCGGAAAGTAATGGATGAAACTATGCTTGACGGGAGATGCGATATCTATTCTCTAGCAAGCTACTCAAAGCCGAACTATACGCTATAGTTTAGTTTTTCTCTTTTGCGTCTCGCGAATAGCCAGTATAAGTTTTTGCGTAGGTGTATCCAGGAATTTGTCAGAGAAAAGCCTATCGTTCAAGAGATCCCCCTTGCCGAAGCTTCTCTCAAGTGTTCCACGTAGTGTAAAACCGGACGCAGCCGTGACGGATCAGTTATAAATGCCAAGTTCGAGCTGCTTCCGAGGGGATAAATCAATAATCATGTGCATCCTCGTAATCTTTCGTATAGGCGACACTTATTCAATTCCTGGTGCAATACTCTATGACGATGCAGTATGCTACTCAGATTAACTGTTTCTCTTCTAGGGTATCACTTTCGGTCAATTTAGTGCATATCTACGTACTTGAAGCATTGATGAACATTTCGTCATCGGAATAAGTATGCTGCTTGGCGAGGGATGGGACTGTTTGTTGATTGCCCATGGCTGTTGGTTTCATGCGTATTCATGGCTGGTGCTTGTCGGGGCGTGGCATGATCGTATGTTTTCTATCAAGCGTGGGGTCTTTTATGTTTGTTATAACTGCTGGTCTAGCTAACATGCTTCCATTACAGACGAAAAATCATTATAGCAGGGTGTGTTTAAAATCCGCGATTTGGTCACAGAAGGAGTTCAGCATGGATAGGTCTGCACAGCGCGATGTACTTTTTGATTGACTCGGAGTTTGTCTATTTAATGAAGTCTGACTTAGCTAGTTTCATTGCACCGAAAAACCAGCATACAACAACCTGAAAGCGAAACGCAGCGATGTGACAAAGTGAAGAGAACGAGCTAAAGAAGAAGGAAAAGAAAAGCAGGGTATCGTGCGCGAGAAAGAGTTATTCACCAGAGGCTCATAGCGAGCAAGCGTACAGCCTGTTGTGATGTGCCAATAAGACAATCCGCCCCTCTTTACAAACGCCGTGTGTTCCAGAAGCTTGTGTCTTGCAGGGCTAAACCCTTTCAATCCCCTTGAAAGACAAACACTATTGGAATCTAGGATAGGAATGAGTGATGGTCACGTAATGAGAAGAATCGACCAAGTATGCATTGCAGTCCAAGTCAAGATAGCCTGATCCAGGATAAAGGAATAGCGAGGAAAAAGGAAAGATAGTTAAAAAGCCATTTACCGCCGTCCCGGCGTATCAGGAATTTCCCAAAGCTCGTCCCCATCATCTTCAACCTTCGGGCGAGCCTGCGGCTGGGGCAATATCGGAGCCCCAGCCGTCAGCATCGATCGCGCCGGACCCGGGTTCGGGGAAAACGGTATGCTAGACGTCGCAGTGAAGCCGTGGCCGCCTCTCCGAGCCGGGCTCACGGGGACCGAGTACGACTGCAACTTGGGCTGCTGTTGCATAGCATTGTTATGCGAAGTTGACGGTCTCCCGGGCGTTCCGGTGTTCGGCTCTAAGATCTGAACGGGCCGCTGGAGGGGAAGGATCTGCGGGGGCGGGCCGTCTGGTTGATACGGGATGAAGATTTCTGTGTTGTAGGCAGAGTGATTGTGGTCGTCGGTGGGAGGCTGGACGAGCGGACTTGATGCCGTGAAGACTGAGGATGAGCTTGGCTCCGTGGGGCTTATTATAGTAGGCGTCATCGGAACAGGAGTAGTCTCAATGGTAGATTCCGTTGGCGTGGTGCGATCCTGTTGAGATGTTGTTCCGGTCTCTGCAGATGAAATTGCATCTTGCATGCTTCCCATGTCGAAACACGTTGGGTTCGGATGAGCTTCTATGACCGTTCGTTCGGAGGGTGACGACGCACTATTGCTAGGGAACGCTTCGTCTTGGGGTGTAAGCATAGTGCTGGAGGCTGAAGCTGCGTCTGCCTTGGCTTTCTGCCTCGCTTCTTTCTGCTCTTTCGTCAAAACGTTGATTTTGATCTTCTTCAAACTATTAGTGATCTGATCGAGATCTCCTGGAGTATCAGACACCGTAGACGACATGTCACCCAGAGCCGCGACTGGTTGACTCTTCGGTACCACTGACCCATCCTCGCCAAGAGGGCTAGATAGAGGGAGAGGTGGGGGCGGCATGTTCACAGCGGATGGCTCTGTTTTGACTTTGACTGCGGCTGGCTTTGTTTTACGGGGGGCTCGCGGCGCTCTGCCGGCATCTTTCTTAGGAGGGCCAGGTGGGCGACCCTTTCTAGCATTCACCGCGCCGGAAGACTGCGTGCGGATACTCATGGCAGAAGTAGGCCGCATGCTCGTGGCGCTTTCCGGTCGAGCGGTTGCGGTAGAAATTTGAGCATCTGTAGCGGTGCTGAGGGAAGAAGCTGCACTAAGCCTCCTACTCGCCCGCCGTGCTTGGGTTGGAGTTGGTGCGGCTGTTGATGGGCCACCGCGGCCTGGAGTCTGTTGAATTCTATAAGTACATGGCCCTGACCGTAGAGTTCTCGTAGACGTACCTTGGGTATTGACAAAACTGTTGGCCCTGCAACGGTTCTGCGCCGTGATTTACAATCGTCCTCCTCAAGGTAGCTGACCGGTTTCCTCTCACGCAGAGACATCCTTGTGGGAGCTGCTTGAACTTCACCCACGTTACTCACGACTTGGTGAGCGGGCTGGCGTTCTTTCTTGGCCTTTGCAGCTTCAGTATTGAGCTCTGAGTGTGTGCAGCTGTCAACTTGTCGGTGGCTTGGGATCAAAAGCTTGCTTAACTCATGTGCTGCAGTAGCCCAAGAAACATCTGGAGGCGGTGGTGTCGGCGACCTAGGTCTGAGCATCTGTGAAGCTGGAAGATTTGAAAAACTACGGCGAACCTTAGCCGCCTCGGTCATCTTCGCACTCGACGATTGCGTTGGCGATGAATAATTGCCGGGGTTGGCGACGGCTCGCCCCTTTTTCGGTTCCGGAGGGATGGCCACTTTCGCAGCGTCGAAGTAATCCAGTTCGCCAGGCGACCACCAATTTGGATCGTATGGAAATTCCATCGCTCTTAGGGCCCTGAATTCACCAGGATTTAACGTGCTCCGCCTGTTAAACGAACCGGACAAACGTCCAGAGTCATGTTTGAAATCAAATGGTCCGCCTTCAGCAGCTGATGAAGATTCAACGCCAGCCAGACCACTCAAGTGACTGAGCACCCCGGAATACAAAGCTCTGTCGCTGTATCCTCCTTCTAGGACGCTGATGACGCGCCCATCAACCCCAAGGCCTTCCTCAGATGCAATGCGAACTACGTCCCTAGTGAGCCGAGCATAGAATCCGGTTGGCACGTTCACTTTGTGCCGTTGCATACCAGCGCCTTCCCACTCGCTCGCATCAAAACCGGCAGACAGAAAGATCGCGGCTTTTGGTATTTGGCCAGCGGCTTGAAATCTTTCCGTCTGCAATCGAAGATAATTGCGAGTCTTTTCTAGCAAGATGGAATATTTGGAATGGTAGAGTTTCCAGAACTCCACATCTGATTTCCATTCATGGAGGTGGACATTCCATATGCTCTGCCCATGAGCATTTTCGATGCACAGACTGGCGTTCTTAACCTTTTCTTCGTCGCCATACTCGCAAGGGTACGAGTTGATATCATGAACGCTGAAATACCCGATCGAGGTCTTTTTCCAGGCAGCAGCATTCTTGGCTAACCCGCGTTTGTTGTGCTGCCAGGCGATGGCCTGCGAACCGTCCCCGTGGTGTAGATCGAAGTCAATGATAGCCGCATGTGTCAGACCATGGTTCAATATTCCATGCATGATTCCAACGTGGACATTGTTGACCCAGCAGAAGCCAGACGGATACGAAGCAGAGCAGTGGTGCCCGGGTGGCCGTACCGCAACAAAGGCACGTTGATGAGATGACACTGAAAAGACGGCGTCGACAGCTTCACAAACAGCACCCAACGCCCCTTCGAAAGCATTCAGGGACTCTGCGCATAGGTAAAGGTCTCCCTGGTGAAGTTGTTGGGGAGACTCTGCGTCGGGCCCACGATTCATCTCTGGCCTTCGGAGCTCGTTTCCATTCAGCGCCAATTTCGCCTCGGCCGAATCGCACATGATCTTCAGTTCTTCCATCCACTTGCTTCCATGGACATTTGTTACCGCAGTAGACGAAATGGCGACCTTCCGAGCGGTCTTGTGAATGCGAAAAGGGATTCCAGGTAGCGTCATCGGATCGAGATCTGGATGAATGGAATACTGTTGCTCACAGTCCTTCTCGCCCAGTCGTACATATGCCATCGAAACCCCGAGGATGCTGGCCTGTATTCTTTCGGGTCGCTCAACGATGGTGCTAAGCAGACCCTTCGAGGCTCGCGGTCTCGAGTATCGGTGTCCGTAGCAGTCGTCGTGCAGAATGACGATAGTCTCAGCGGTGTGATCAGCGTTGTTGCCATGTAAGAGTTCTAACTCTTTGGCGAGATATGCGCTTGCCACCGAAGAAGCAGTGCGCGGAGGCCGTTCTTCCACCGGCTCCCCGCGCGTTGGCGGCAAGGCGCTCGGAAGTCTCGCCGTGGTCGAAGAGAAATTAGTAGAACTACTCCGGCGTGAGAGCGTACGATTGGGCGTGACAGAGGTCGCGGAGCGGAGAGAATTCATCGAGGCTTTGCGAAGAAGCGCCGGCGATGTTGTCTGGGTATCGGCAGCCATCCCGTTGAGGTTCGCTTTGGTCAAAGCACCGCGCGGAGGTGCTCGCGTGCTGGGCGAGATCGATGTTCGTCGGCGTTCGCCTGCGGGGCTAAGAGGCACATTCTGCCTCGGCTGGGGCGAGGTGGACAGAGTGAGTTTGTTGAGCGACTGGAGGAGTTCACGATCATGGTTGTTGTTGTTGTTCGAGCTGTTTACCGCAGCCGGTATGGTTCGAGCCGGAGTGCGCTCAGGGGATGCCATGGTCCGAATCGGTTGGACATGCGCGCAGCTCGAGTTAGAATTAGGAATGCACTTGAATGATGATTTCGATTCGTTCAAAACTGTTATTTGTCGTAGAACACAAACCGGTATATACGACGTTCGTGTGCGGTTCTTCGATTGTTGCGAAAGGGCTACGCATAACCACCTAAAATAATGAAAACAAGTTCTAGCGATCGTCATGGCAGAAGTAATCAAAGGCCTAGCGCGTAGCGCGACGGTGGTGGGGTTCCCTACCTAGCAGTTCATGCGCCCGCCGCTAAGGTTCCAGGTCTCTCTAGCAACAAGACTGCCAAGTGGGCTGGGTTCCAGTTGCCTCAGGACTGGATCAGGGGTTCTACAGCACATCCTCTAACCACCCTAGAGGAACAAAGGTTACCCCTCCATGTCGATGGTAGACTGACGTCGTAATGCATTATCGCAACCCAATCAAATATCTCAGCGCCGACAACGGACGATCTTCCAAGAACGAACAAAAGACATCGCCGAAACAAATACGCATAAACTGAAGCTACCAGTTATTAATGGGCATTTCAATATCAAGCCAGCCTTTTATTACAATCGCCGTTAGACAGACAGACAGACAGACAGACAGACAGACAGACAGACAGACAGACAGACAGACAGACGGTCAAGTAACCCCGTCATGGGTGTGCTCCCCATTATTTCGCGGTAGCCCGTCCGAGTAAGTAAGCCGGTCGTTTTGAATTTATAATCCAAAGTTTTGCCTCCATCGTCACAGCGGCTCTTATATATTCCCTTCTTCCTACACACCAACCAGCCAAAGTCTACACAGCACTTCTACACACATCGCCTCGCCTCGTCTCAACCCAGAGACAAGGCGACGAGCCATGTCGCCCTCACTTGACGAACCGGAGCCCGTCCAGGATGTTATCAACAACCCTCTAAAGGCGCGTCCGGAGCTGGTGGCGCCCGAGCCCGAGCACTGTCCAGGGCCCGAATCGGAGACAGCCGGAAAAGCCGACTCGTGCGCGGGGTGTCCAAACCAAGCGATCTGCGCGAGCGCGCCAAAAGGGCCGGACCCGGACCTACCAGTGATCACGGCGCGACTAGCCGGCGTGCGGCACAAAGTGCTCGTACTATCAGGCAAGGGCGGCGTGGGCAAGAGCACGTTCACGAGCCTGCTGGCGCACGCCTTCGCGGCCGACGACTCGCGCACCGTGGGCATCATGGACACGGACATCTGCGGGCCGAGCATCCCGAAGATGATGGGGGTGGAGGACGAGACCATCCACGTCAGCAGCTCGGGGTGGTCGCCGGTGTGGGTGGCCGACAACCTCGGCGTCATGAGCATCCAGTTCATGCTGCCGAACCGCGACGACGCCGTGATCTGGCGCGGCCCGAAGAAGAACGGCTTGATCAAGCGCTTCCTTAAAGAAGTCGAGTGGGGCGACATGGACGTCCTCCTCGTCGACACCCCTCCCGGGACAAGCGACGAGCACCTCAGCGTCAACAGCCTGCTCCGCGAGAGCGGCATCGACGGCGCCGTCATGGTCACCACCCCCCAGGAGGTCTCCCTGCTCGACGTTCGCAAGGAGATCGACTTCTGCCGCAAGGCCGGAATTAAAGTGCTGGGCCTGGTCGAGAACATGAGCGGCTTCGTGTGTCCCAAGTGCACGCACGAGAACCAGATCTTCAAGGCCACGACGGGCGGCGGCAAGGCGCTGGCGAAGGAGATGGGCATCCCCTTCCTCGGCGAGGTTCCCCTGGATCCGAGGATAGGTATGGCTTGCGACTACGGCGAGAGCTTTTTCGACCACTATCCGGACAGCCCGGCATGCAAGGCACTTATGCGGGTAGTGAAGGGACTGGCCAGGGAGATTGGGGAGCCCGTTTTATCCGACGACTAGAATCACTCGACTATAGCAACGAACGACGACAACTACACTCAAAGTCGCATATGCCGTTATACGTCTATATTCCAAATTCTAAGTATACGGGAGCTTGGTGCTCAAACAGGCATCCGTTGGCAATCATCGCGCCAGAAAGTCTTCGACGCCCGATATGACCCGAGACAGGATTAGACCCCCAAGCGCTCTATATGGCGCCAACACCTAAGCTTGCAGTTTACGAATCTGCAGGCCGTGGTCCGGCCCTTCTATATCCTCATTCTATATATCCGCCCTATTCCGCTCCCAGCTTCTTCGGGATCTCTTCCAAGTCTTCAGCGCTCTCGATATCCAGCACCTTTCCGACCTCGCTCGTGTTCCGCATCAATTCCTTCGCGCCAGCGTACATCATGCGGCTTTCGGCATTGCACGTCGTGGGCAGGTAGTATAGGAGGACGTAGGGGACGGAGAGGCGGCCGGATGGCTATTGCGGGCGAGAATTAGCGCGATAAACGCCTATACACAACATAACATCATCGCATAACATCTGCGGGCATGCATGCATTTGATCCATTGTATCTGGATACCATTGCTTTTATGCATATCTCGAACACTCTGTCGACAACGGGACAAATAAATAACGAGAAAGGGAGGCGAATGCGTGTATGTACGTACAAGCGTGAGAGGATAGCTAAGCAATATATACCGCGGCGAGTTATCGGGCAGGTCGTCGGCGATCTCTCCCAGCGACTTGTACACGACCTTGTCCTCGTCCTGCTTGATCTCGTGCGTCTTCTTATCGATCAGGTCTGCCGTCATAAAAAAAGTATTGATATTAGCTCAGTCCAGCTTGGCTTGCGACTCCTACTCCCCCCCATAACATATCCAGTAGGTAGGCACGTGCGCGATTCAGAATTGTAGCGTCGCGGCGTCGGTCGGTTCCGTAGGGTCGGGTCGTGTGCCGAAGAGACAGACGTACATACATATAACAGCTTGCGGACCGGTCGCGCGGGACGTGGTCAACCGGAACTTGCGCAGGTGCTCCTTCGTCTCCGAGGAGAATGTATATAATCGTGCTTCGGAGCTCTGCGACGGGCATAATTAGTCCCTTTGTGCTTAGAGTCTGCGACTTCGACGTTGGATGATGGATCGCGGGGTTGGCTATGCGCGGGGCGGCACGTACCATCTCGCCGACAGGTGATGCAATAGTAGGAGAGAAGAAACAGTGTAGGTTAAGACCGTCTAGTATATTTATTGTATGTATTGGTCAAGGTGAAGGTTTATAATTATTAGGCAATGTAGTGTGAGTTATATTAGAGTTGGCGTAGGTGAAGTTGGTAAAAGCTGTTAAAAAACCGGTTGTTAATATTTGTTATATTATATTAGTATAATTAATTGATTATTTTAAATTATTCTCGATTATTATAATAATTAGCTTTTAAAAGCTTTAAATTATTATAATATAAAATTTTTTTATTTTATATAAATTAAATAAAAATTAATAATATTTTATTATATTTTAATATAATAATAATTTAAAAATATAAATATTTTA